>JAHWFP010106039.1:23601-42890 GCA_023313725.1 Lithobius niger
AAACCATAGTCCAAAAACCTATAAAAATACTCTGTGTAGGTTTTAGCCCAACAAATAAGTCCAGGGACGAGTTGTTTCACGAATCACGAGTACGACGACGCCATTTTGATGCAATCGTTACCGTATCATCAATGGCGAACACAGGAGGTGAACAAGGGAGAGGGGGGGGGGGGGGGAACATGAACAGCGAATCGTGGCTCTTTGTCATGTGCTGATGTACAGTAGCGTGCACAGACCCCCCTTGGACGGCAGGGGCAACTTTTAATAACAGGGCACAGTAAGCTTTAGTGGACATTTTTTCCTGGAAACCTTTTTTTTGCTCTTTTTTTAACCCTTTTCTGCTCCTTTCTTAGCCTCTTCTGCCACTTTTTGGAGTGTTTAGGCCTTTTTTTTTTACCATTGGGCCCTTTCTCAGACACCACATCAGCACATTTTGGCAAAAAAGGCCTTTTTTTTTGTAAAAAAAGCTCTTTTTGGCCATTATTTGCTGATGTGGTGGTGTCTGAAAGAGAGCCCAACGGCCTAAAATAGGTCTAAACACGCCAAATAGGGGCAGAAAAGGGTAAAAAAGAGCAAAAAAAAAAAAAAAGGTTCCCAGAAAAAAATGTCAATTAAAGCTTACTGTGCCATTTTACTAAATGTTGCCCCTGCTCTCACGGTGCACGATAATTCACATCAGCACACGACAAACAGCCACGATTACGTTGTTCGTGTTTGGGTCCCTACCCACGTATAGCCACTCGGTGGCGCTTCTTCGACAGCAGCACTTTGATCTTCTGTGGCACTTAGGACGTCTGTGGCGCCACACGTGTGAATACCCCGACTCTGTTCTATGCTCTGCTACGAGTAGCGCTTCTCGGAAGCCAAGAACGAGATGATTTCTTCAGGCCAAGGCCCACTGGGATAGAAATTGCGTTTTTTACCTCCTGGCTTCACGCCAATTCTCACATGCCTTGGAAAATTAACCCATTTTTACAATACGTGGGTAAAATAATGGGGTAGAAAGCTTTTGAAGGCCTTTATTTTTCATTTTGTAGTTCACCCCCAACGACTGGGATACATATTTCTAAATAAATACGGATGCACAAGTAGTTAAATATCAGACTGCCTGAGCGGGGAATTGAACTCACGACCTTTCAAACCAAAGGCCAAAGTTCTACCGATAAGCCATGTCGTTCGGGTTGGCTTATCGGTGGGACTTCGGCCTTTGGTTTGAAAGGTTGTGGGTTATATTCCCCGCTCAAGCAGTCTGACATTCAAGTCCAAAAGGCAACGGAAATAGGTTTGCATCCGTAGTTATTTAACACTAATCAAGTCCATTTGGCTTTCCATTTAATACGTTTTTTCCCGATAGTGTCTCTTCCTCCCCCCCCCCCTCAGTTTATGAGGCCATTGTTTCATTAAGGGTATACGGTTTGGATGGGTGGGCAAATACCTGTGTTCATGTAGGCTTTCGCGTCTCCAAATTACGTGAGGACGACGGCTGGAGGTCCTGCGTTCGAGTTCCAGTCGGGGCAATTGTCTTTCTTTTTTTTCTCAGATTAGTTTAACTTGTATCCTCACAAGACCAGTCCGTGATGCACAATGTTTGTTTCGTTGACTTTACCTTGTGATTGATACTTTATTTACGTGAGGTCAATTTAAGACCTTATCTGTACGTATATTGCGTGCAATACGTAATTTTGCCACGTACGTGCGGGTACGACCTTAAATTGACCTCTAAGGGGAAGGGGGGTTTCCCTACCCCCCCCCCTCCTATTCCAACGTGTTGTGGGATATTCTCCGAACGTGTTTTCATTTACAAGCTGATCATACCTGTGAAAGCAATGATGGTTAAGTGCTTTTTTTTAAATAAAAAAAAATGGAACAGCTTGCAAGCCAGGTGCACACGGAAAATTCTCTTACTTTTATGAGAGTTAGTAACTGAGATGGAACACTGCCCATCCTAGGAAAAATAGATGACTTGGTTACATCCAGTTCCAGACGATGCCAGGGGTTCAGTTTTTGGTTTTCTGATCCTCGGTGGCTTAAGCAAAAATTACTAGTCGCAATTGGCCTAACTAGTGGTCGTTACTTATTGTTTAACCATTCAAAGCATGCAATTGTAATGACACTACCGCATGAAATTTTGGGGCAAAATCGTTGACGGCAACCGTGAAATCCAAGACAAAAGCATCCGACTCTTGACCAATAGGCGTTGACCGGAAGGCTGACGACTCATCACTGCTGTACAGTGCTTCCACTAAGCCCGCCCGCGCACGGAGCGACTTGGCCGCGCGGCCAGGTTGTTGCAGCCAATAAAAATGATTAGTGTGTGATTTTACATAAACGGTAAGCATTCTCATTGGCTGCAGCGACCTGGCCGCGTGACCAAGTCGCTCAGTGCGTGGGCGGCCTTACAAGGGATTTTTCCCTTTTTAAGCAGTGACGGCACCAGGCGTGGGCCAGGGTGGGCCATAACCCCCCCCCCCCAGATATTTCACGCCCCCCCACCACCAGAAAATAAAAAACTGAGTTTTATTTTTTTATTTTATTACATATCAATATTACAATAATATTAAATACTTTGCAGTATGTGTGCAGCTTACTTTACTTTGTGTGTTTTTGGGGCGTATTTTACAAAAAAAAAAAATAGGTTGCATTGAAGCTTAGATAAGTTAAGTTTGAATTAAACGGAATAAAAGTCGTTTTATTCCGTTTAATTCAATCTGCACTTAATGTAAGCTTCAATGCAGTCAATTTTTTTTTTTTAAATGCGCCTCATAAACACACAAATAAATTAAGGTACACATATCCTGCAAAGTATAGGTAATATTAATGTAATTTTTATATGTAATGAAAAAATAAAAATAAAAACTCATTTTTTTCCTTGGCCCACTCTGTTTCCAGATGTGCCCTCTGTCGCCCCCCCCCCCCCAAACAATTAAGTCCTGGCGCCGTCACTGTTTTTAAGGGAAAAGTGCTCTTAAAAGGGAAAAAATAAATAATAAACAGGGAAAAAGAGAAAAAAGGGGAAATTCTGTGTTTCATTTCCAAGTTGCGATGTTCTCTCCATCCAGACAAACTTTCTCGAAATTTCCGTGAAGCCACTATCTTAAATACTCCAACGAACACATGTGTTAACATTTTAAACACTTACCCAACCGCACCATATCCAATGTCGCCACTTTGTTAGCAGATCTTGGAAAGCGTTCCTCATTTCACAATTTGTGCTCGCCACATACCAAGTATAATATTGGGCGATGCGTGGTTTTCCTAATTTGTGCATTTAGGGTGTTGTACAATTTTCTTTAACCCTATACCACGCGCCATGGCTGTTTGCTGTGACGTGCATATCACGTGACTGGGATAGTCCAATCAGACGGCCAAACAGCCGTTGTTCTCGTTCGTCATTGGCTAACTCTTGGTGACGTCACGGCAAACAGCCATTGCGCATGGTTTAGAGAGCAGCGTCAAGTGACGTCATATTGGCTATGAGGTAGCATCTGGAGGGCATAGCTAAAAGGTGCACTTGATTAAAATGTAACGGAAAACAACGGCACTTCTAGTCAAGACAGTGCTTTGAGAGCGGGTTTCTTAGGCTTTAAAAAACGTTGTTTTCTCCAACAACAAAAATCGCGCGTTATAGGCTTAAGAAATCCAGTCTAATAGCATTGGCTTCAGTAAGACGACGTACTATTCCCCCTCCAGTGCCCCTTGCAGCTAACCCAGTTACTGGCTCCACCATAGAGTTATACACAATAATACTACGTTATGTCACTGCCCTATAGTATTATTAGAAGAAAAAAGTGTTGTATAGGCCTTATAAATCCGAGTGCAACGCCAAACTGTTTTTCTCTAGCTTATACGGTTCCCGAGACTTCCCTATTTGAGTAGCATTCTCTATTTCTAGTCGCCATTTTGGCGAGGACTCAATTTAAGTCGCCAACTGTTGATTTTCATTTGCCAAATGGCGGGTGGCGACTGACATTGAAGAGGGTTGAATATAGTCGTCATTTTATTCTGCTGTATGCATCCATTGTATTCTGCAGTATCGTTGTAGCCTAACCTAGATATTTAAGGTATTGGAGCGTATAGATCCGCTATGAAGACACTCCAATGTAATCTTAGACTGCGCATCCCACGAAAACCACAAGGACGATCCCAACCAAACTTTGCATGTAGTGACACGGTAGTCTGGACAAGGTTTATCAACAAAAAAATCCGGAATCGGCCGTGGGGTTGACGAAACATCAGGGTGACAAAATGGACCAATAGTAAGAGCCAAAATTAAAACAACAACGAGACGGAGAAGCCGTTTCTAATTGTTCAAGGCATCCGATTGTTAAAAGATTGATTGGTGATGAAAAACAGTCGACCTCACGACGTGCGTAAGTTAACAACTAATATTTTGTAAGGCTAGGCCGATCCGATTACCGATTCACAATGCCTCACGTCATTCCTTACAGACATATGCAATATCGGTAGAAATCTGGCTCGGTATATAAAATCCAGATAGATCGACAATAAACCAAATTGAAGATTTTTCACTTTTGGTCGACCGATTTAGATGTTTCAATGCATCATTTTCAAGGTTTTTTTCACAATGGTCCAAACCCCAAGCAGCTGTCTTTTATTGTTTAGAAATCACAAGGCAAATTTTTAAACTTTATTGGGGATTTGGTATCGGCAATCGAATCGGACCTTGGTATCGGCCAGTTTCGTTTAATGATCGGCTGGGGTAGAAAAACGGTGATCGGTAAGAGGCAGCTGCTTGGGGTTTGAACCATTGGAAAGCTGGTGAAAAAACCTTGAAAATGGTGTATTCAAACGTCCAAGTTGATCAACGAAAAGTGAAAATATCTTCACTCATTGAATGCTATCACTACTTTCAAAGGCCGACCCTTTTTAGCCAAACATCCAAACAACAAAAAAAGCGGAGCCCGCTCCATTATAATGTCGACACTTTTTCTTCTTTTTCAGACACTTTTCTGTCAAACATAACGTTCTTTCCACTAATTGGATTGTTCGCATCCTAACCTGAAATGAAAGGTGCCCAAGTGCTAAGGTATTTTTCGAAAAAAATCAACAGAAAGTAAGTTACAAATAAGAACTGCCAGCGACTTGTCTTGCTTATATTAACCTGTCAAATCAAATGAAAAGGTTAAGCTTGTAGCACACTACTCCGTTCCGTCCCGTTCCGACGACTGACGGCAACGGGTGGTCCAGCGCACATTGCTTCCTCGTTTCAGTCTGCTCCATAGGAGCTGAGTTGTGTTTGGGTGGAAAAGACTAACTTGACTAAACCGGAAGTTTAGGAGAGCGGGATCAAAGGACGTACCGCCACGCCAATCGGCACTCGCGGCCGCCTGATCGGAAATTCACACCCAACGCACTAGGTTTAATCCCTCTAAACCATCTTTCAACATGGCGGAGAAAGCAGACGACGCCTAGTAAAACGCGGTACTAAACTGGTATAACGGTACTAAATTAGATTTAGTAATTTATTCAATTTTTCTGCTGCTACGACATTTTCACTTGGTTAAACTTACTGTTGTCACAAGAAGATGACTTATTCTACACCAGTTTTCTTACAAATATCATGCATTCATAAGCACCCCGTCTCATATGTTACAAAAATACGATATTTACTTCCCCAACAATCGGCGTTAAGGTTTCGTTCGACTGTCAAACTTTGTTACAAAACACAATGGCACCTATACGCCTGGCAATATAACAATCTCTTATCTTACCTACGTTTGATACATCATAAAACAACGCAGTACAGGGTGTATTTCACAGAAAAAACCACCGCCTACGAGCGGATCAACCGCGAATACCTCATGGCGGCTTGGTCAGGCGGAAGTAGCAGACGCGCTTTGTATTCTGGGTACATTCGTGAGTCACGCTTGCCATCGAAGACTACGCACTTCGGCAATACATTTGAGCTGGGAGTTGCTTATCCACCCAAACACAACTCAACTCCTATGGCTTCACTGCGTTTTTTTTAATTTGATCGCGCCCAAATTGGCAAGCACTTGGCCACCTTTTATTACAGGTTAGCATGCGAACAATCCAATTAGTGGAAAGAACGTTATGTTTGACAGAAAAGTGTCTGAAAAAGAAGAAAAAGTGTCGACATTATAATGGAGCGGGCTCCGCTTTCTTTGTTGTTTGGATGTTTGGCTAAAAAGGGTCGGCCTTTGAAAGTAGTGATAGCATTAAATGAGTGAAGATATTTTCACTTTTCGTTGATCAACTTGGACGTTTGAATACACCATTTTCAAGGTTTTTTCACCAGCTTTCCAATGGTTCAAACCCAAATGAAGAAGGACTTGTAGTGGCCGTTTGTACGTTTATTAACTAGAAAGTCGTAGTAAACTAGGTAATTAATTCTTTGTGATCGGGCGTGATGACATCTAAGTCCAGAAGGCAACTGAAATACGTTCGAATCTATAGTTAGTAGGGGAAAGGCGTTGTGCGCAAGCGCGTGACGGACGACGACGGCCGTCGACTGACGGCAGGTGCGTGCACTTCTCCGACGCGTTCAGTTTTCAACTGAAAGGATTCTTCCTCGGCGATCCCGTTCGTCAGCCGACGGCTCGTCGCGGAACATGACGGAGCAATATACGCGGTTCCTCTAATTTGCATGTTGTTAATCCAAACAGAAATATGACGGCCTGCAGCATGACGTAACGGAACGGAACGGAGTAGTCTGCTGCAAGCTTTATGCCGTGCGTTTGTCATCATTGTTGATATAATATTGCCGTATAAAAACTACACTCAGAAGACTGAAATTGTATGTTACAACGAGTGCTTTTTATTGCTAAAAGCCGTCGATTATCAGGTTCTCAGCTATATTTAATAAAATCGTTTTTAATGTACAAAAAAAAATCTAAATCGCCGAGAGCAGAATGTGAGGTTGCATAAAAAAATTCCTTAAAATCAATGAAACAAGAAAACCCAGAGGTTCAGGATACTAACACAAAGTTAGGTGACACCGGAGCCAAACACCATAATTCACGAACCATGCATCGCTTAAAATTTTCGTTAGTACCAAACTTTACATGTTTTTTCTTGTTTCACCGATTTTAGAGCTACTTTTTTTTTTTTTATAATTACACCCTTGCATCCTGCGCCTAGTTTTTGTCCATTAATTGTGTAGCGGCGGCTGCTACAACTGCTACGACTTAAGTAGCTGGAATTCTCCGCCCAGGTTAGGCTTCACTGTACAACTCCGGTGTCCCACAGGAAAGCTCAACGCAACACTTCGAATTTCCGGTATCAATCCTACACGTGTCACATATCTGTAAACACACAAACAGCGGAACTCTGCAATTTTCTATTTACAGGTTACCAGGTCATCGAAAGCGAACTTTGTCTTTGGCTGTGGCAATGAACTCGGGAACGAATATGGAGGCCGACAATCGATTTGGAATGGTGTGATACCCTCTTAGAGATTAAACACAGGTGATGTAGGGTCTAGGGGTAAACACCCAGATTGTGTCGGAAAGATTCTCGATTCATTATAATTTCCACGTTTAATCTTGTCTACTTGGGCTGGAAATTTCAATTGTGACGCTCCCCAAAGCATACAAAGAGCTTGGTACACTGTTGATGGAAATAGTTTTCTAGTATAAGACGATGAACAGTGGTGGTGGCGGTAAGAGGGTGGGGGGTTAAGTATGGATACGGGCCTTAAAGGCGCCTATTCAACATTTCGATAGCGTTGCCCGTATTCTAAACACAGCATCCACGTTCCAGATTCTCCGTCATCCAATAGGCTAATGTGAGTCATGTGATCTCGTTTCAGTTATGAAAATCGCGGCGCTGCTGCGAATAGTGTTGTTCCATTTTTAATTTACCGCTGTTTTCTTTATATTGCTCGAAGATTCTTACAGTGCTGCATCTAGGAGTTGGAAAGGAGGAAAGGCACCTTTAAGTACAGATGGAGAATATGGAACAGGATATGAACGCATTGTGTTGAAATCGCTGAACACTGATGGTCTTATAAGAATATCAATTAACGTAAAATTTTGGACCATCACTAAACCCACGCAATAGTTTAATTTTTTGTGTTTTGTTTTACGCTGCTAACGCTAGACAAGTAAGTCGCTTTGCGAGGCTATTGTATCAAAGGTAAGCCAGATATTAAACCATTCAGAGTATGTTAGTTCTTGATAGACAGGCGAATGTAAGGCTACAAAACGAAGAATGCTTTGAAGAAATGCGTTGCATGGGTCTTTCTTGTTCCGCTGATTGTAAGGATATTTTTTTTTAAATAACGCAGCATTCATCCTGTTTCTACGCTTTAGCGTTGTTTGTAGTGTTATGAAACATGTTTTTATAACATAAAACTAGCATTGTACCCGGCTTCGCCCGGGGATTTGTTTGACCCGTGGTTGTTTCCCAGTATTTGCTCAGTGCTGCCTGATCGTTCACGGCAACAGTCGATTTTTGTTTGTGTAACACTCCCCCTTTCCGCCAATCCTCTCCCTCCCCTCTCCCTCTCCTCTTGGTTTCCTTCCCTTTCACCTCTTTGCTATACGTAGTTGAACACAAACCCGGCTCCCGTGCTTGTTTGTTTGTTCTCTTCTAGGTTCAGTTAATGCGTAATCGTAACAGCTCACTTTGCCCCCAACCCCTCCACTTTAGTCCACTCCAGTCTTTCGCTGTGGCTTAAGCGATGCGTACCGTGTGAAAAAGAAGTGTGCATGACGTCATGTAATACTTGTCCTTGAGATTACCACGGTGTTTAGTTAGAAGGATAATTGTTAGAGCCAATTGTTAGGCGAGGCAACAATGTGCCAATTTCAACTTCCTTTCAGGGCAACAACGTCCCGGTTTCAACTTCATGCCAAAGAATTGACACACTCTCACGTTTTCATTGTTCCCCTTCCGGGGGTCGTTGCGGTTGCTTCATTTCTGCTATGAGACTTTGGTTTATAATGTAAGAAGATATCATAAAAATAATAACTTTAGAAAAAATATGTGTGTTGGGGGTGAGGGATTGTATTCGTCAATGGCCCAAGATCCTATTTACGCCACGGAGAGGTTTTTTTGCAGAGTAACTCGTCGTCGCCAATTTTTTGGGAAGGGATGGGGGGGGGGGGGGGAAGGGCTGAGAAGAATTTTTTTGCCTAATAATGCTTTTTTTTGGTCTGTATTTAGTCTTTAAATGCAGAAAATCCTCCCTGCAGGGTCGCATTCCCGATATCAAACGCCAAGCTCTTTTGCCAAGTTAATTCCATCAACTATGACTTCAAATGTTAAATGAAATACCTGAAAATTGCGAAGTAAGCAATTTTCATTTTTTTTTATTTAATCTTCGAACTCGGTGGGCTTAACTTGGTGAAGGAGCTTGGCGTTTGATATCACGACTTCAAACGGCCGGAAAACTTGGCGGGAATCCTTCACAAGTTTTGTTTTGGGTGGTAATAATGTCACGGACTGCTGCGAATTGCCACTTTTAACATAAGTATGACGTAGGTAGCCATTCAATGGCTTGTTCGTTACCCGCAACGTCGAAAATGACGTGAATTTGACGTAAGACAGTATGTCCCTTTAAACTGGAAACAATCCTCGTGTAAAATGGAACCTACCGTAGTTTCGTCCCATCCATTCATTTTTTCTAGTTTTGACAAAAGGTATTTAATGATGTGATCGCAGTCGGAGACAGACACCAAACCGATAAAATAAATCGTTAAAATGAATTGGCAATCAATATTTTATGAATGGATTTCTAATAAATATCGGTTCTGTATTGCAATAACGATGACAATTTCTAGGTTGCACACGTGTAGATCCCCAAACCCTTCTTGTCAATATAGAGATTTTCGTTTTCAAGCCAACTCGTGTATAAGCAGAAGAAGCATAAAGGAGTCATCTCCAAGGTGAGTCACCACACCACGCGACCAATAGTTGAATGAGTGACCGTTATTACTTTTGCGGAAAACGTACGTTCACAATTATTTTGTGTAGGTTTTTACCTGATAAATAGCCGATTTATGAAAAATATTCATTCGCGATGTGAATGGTCCAAGCAAACCGAAACCGAAACTGAGCCTTTAGAGTTAAAAATCTCGGTTCTTTAAACCAAGGCCCACTGAAGAGGAATTGCGAGTTTTGCCTCCCGGTTCCAGGACAGTTGTCTCGCGGGGTGAGGAGAAGTAAGATTCTAGTAATGTTACGGGAACTAGCCAGGCGCCAGGAAGCGAGACCCACAGCTTCGACTGGTCGGAACGTTGGCAGCTACCACTTTCAATCGGGAAATGCCATGCTTTCCATGTTGGCACCTCCAACCCTTGCTCCCAGTATACATTGTACCAGACGATCCTTCCGCAAACAGGTGAAGTATGAGACCTTGGTATCTGGTTCTCTTAAAACTCGAATATGCAACTCCAGTCTGGTAGCCATACTTGGTACACGACATCGATTCCATCGAGGCGTTTCAGAGACGCTTTACGAAGGCACTTCCTGGTTTTCGCGAGGTTTCGTACAAAGAACGTCATGAGAGATTGGGCCTTGAGCTTCTTCTGGAGTTGCGCAGAATTGTTCCCGACTTGGTCCTGACTTTCGTATCTTGCATCACCTTATCGAAGTAGATCTTCCTTTTTTTTGACCTGGCCTCGAGGTTGGGCCGCACCAGGGGACATAATTGGAAGCTGGCTATCCCAGGGGCGCGCCTCGACTGTCGTTTGCATTTTTTCTCTGTACGCATTGTTCCCACCTGGAACGCCCTTAAGGAGGAGACTGTAAATACGAAGTCTGTCACGATTTTTGTCACGAATCGTGACTCGCTGTCAAGACTGAGCCCCTGCACCGTTTTCTGAGACGTCCTCGCCAGTAGTCTTCCTCCATGGCGCTCTGGTAGCAAACTATAGCTATTAAATTTGGTTGGCTATAAGTGATTTACAATCCTTGCCAGACTAGTTGCTAGGGCAACAAATATTATTATTATTATTATTACTAGCGGAGTCGCTCGCTCATTGAGCGTCGTCTCGCTCCCCCCCTCCCATTTAATTTTCCGTTCGGTCGGTAGATGGCATCGTATGTTCGCGTTGCTGGCCGTTGCTACTATCTCAGCGGGCCTTGGCTGCTACTCTTATAATGTGCCGTTCCGTCGGTAGATGGCGGTGATGGCATCGTATGCAGCTGCTGCAGATGCAGATTGCTGTTGCGCTGCCGATGACTGCATTGCGGATCTTGTGTAATTATATATATAGATTATTCTAAACCAGTCGGCCATGTCATACGAAATAAAAAATATGAGGAAGCGTTACAACGTGGGTATTTATGAGCTCCTGGCAAAACCAAGAGAAAATTTCAATAGTCAAGAGTCCACGGCGCCATCTACTGTTAAAAACGCTAAATGGGTACCCATGGATTCTTCGACAACATTAGTTACTTTGACAATCTTACTCCTAAGCAACTTTCAAATTGTCATTTACGATTTGAACTATTTATTATTCAGTGGGATTGACTTGACGTTAAACATCACGACTTCTAACAGTGAAAAAATTGGTTAGAATCCTTAACAAGTTTCGTTTTGGGCAGATGAACTATAGCCAAGAATGTCCTTAGGCCTACTACCAAAAGCTACCAATAGTTGTCTCTCAAGACGACGCCTTCGGTTCCTCCAAATAACTCTAAGTTTATTCTTGTAATGACCCAAATATCAATCTATGGAAGGCTGACGCCTACCAGAGCCTCAGATAGCTCAAATTAGATTGCACCAAGCAATACCGACTGCGATAATCTATCTTTATAGCGATTAGCAGTAAAAAAAAAGGAAAGTTTCAAGTTTAATGTCCTCTTCAAATGTTAAGGTTATCTCGAAACAATACGGGACAGCAGGGCCGCGAATATTTTAGGATCGATTACGCCACAAGAGTGGTGCACCCAGAGGGTGTGGGGTAATTGGGGAGGGGGGAGGGGAGACGCCATTGTATTAAATATCTCGGGTCTATTAACCCGAATCACATTTATAAGAAGCACATCGTAAATTAATGCTAAAACAATGCTTTCATTTTCCTTAATCTACATCATTAGGGACGTATGATCTGCGTGCGTGCGTGTGTGTACCTCTACTCCTCCGGAATCAAGGCACCTACAAATATAGGAGTAGGACTAAATAAAAGATAATTAAATTGCGCAACCGTTAGGCCTATTTTCATCGCTGTTACTTGATATTAAAACCCACAAATAACGCGGAAGAACCTGAAAAAGTAACGTCAAAGTTTTTTTTTTACCCTCATGATGTTTGTTCATGACGTCATAATTTGTTCATGCGAACCTTCTCGAGCGAAGCAAGACGACGCCAACGGAGCGAGCGATGTGGCTAGTTTATGCCTTAAATCGTAGTTTAGTTTAATATGATTGTCAATTCCGGGTCAGTGTTATTTCGGATCAACAGAACAGTGGGTACCTCGGTTAAACCCAGTGATCCACACGAAAACAGTGACCCAAGTGACCCGGAGAGCCATTATCCATTCCATCTCTGGATTGAAAATATCGGTGTCCAGCCAGTACCGCTACCAGCCAGAGAAATGTACTTTGAGAGGGTTTTTGGTAGGGGGGGGGGGGAGGGTGGAACCTTTCCGACATTGCCAATCATATCAGATTTAATTCTCGTCGGCTGGATGAGTTTTGCCACCACTCTGCCACCACGACCTCCCTTACATACGCAGTTTTGATCATCTTATCCTTACTGCACTCATTAAAATTATAAAAGAAAAATACTACAACACTCGTAGTAATTAATTTCTTGTGTAATTGATCCCCCCCCCCATCCACTCGAGATGTACTGCAAGAAGTCCTTTTTGTTTTATGGTTATAGCAGTAACGCGATTTGATCTCGCACTTTTTGGCTGGAAGACCAAACCCTACACCTCGATTTTGCGTTGCTCCCAGGGAATCTGAGTGTGGCTCGCTTTTTCGTCGTTCATGTTAACGGAAGGGTTAAGTACGTTAAAGGTATATACCTCCCAGCGCCATTTTTCTCGATCCACCACATCAAGTATGACCCCAATGGTCTATTTCCTTACCGTTAGTCAATCCCTTGGAGTAAATCCGTTTTAAAATGAGGCGTCTAGGAGATTTTCTGTTGTATAATTGTTAACTTTATTTACTGCGTCCCGCAGTATATGATGCTTTGCGCGCTTACAATAATCATGACGATTCGTCTGTGTGTGTGCATGTACTAATTTTGTAATAATTACCATGAGATCAAAAATCTAAAAGATTAATGCAGTAAAAATTAAAATTAATTTTTCTAATAGATCGCCGAAGCAAAATTATAAGACACTAGTCTAGAAAATTATAAATTGTGATGTTAAATTACCAGAATCATTCCGGTTTGTGACAACACAATTTTTAAGTTGATTCTTTTTCGTGTACTATTGCCAAAGCCAACCGAGACGGGAACTACGTTCCTCCCCCCCGCCGACCTTGAAGCTGGTAAATGCGCGGTTGCGATCTGCGCGTGGCTGTTATAAGGCAGGCGGAATGTTATAAGGCAGGCCGGTTGTCCCTTTAATAGAATATATGCATCGAAATTTAAAAGTCAGCATTGCGAGGTATTAGTAACAATTAGCGCCTCAACGAAAATCCCGTTTTCCATCAGTAGGTCCTTGAGTTGAAGAATATAAAAATCGGGTTTTCTTTACCATACGGCGAGAGAGCCACGCACGATGTTTATGAACTACATAATTTATTGTTGAATTTGGGCTTGAAGTGGCACTATCACCGATTGAAATTCGTACGAAAATACTGTGGCGCCATCTAGCGGCAGTGATATTGTTAACCTTTACAGCTTGCTGGCGGGTAAGAGGTCGGGGGATGGGAGGGGGTGGAGGAAGGGGATTAAGATGTGGAAATTTTTTTGTTGGAGGGGGAGGGGGGGGGAAGAGACAAAATTGGAATTCAAAACTTGGTGCGAGCATTCAGCTAATATTAAGGTCTTGGAAGTTGGGGGATGGGAAAGACCTTAACTCCCTCGGGAGCCAGAATAACGCATTTACAGTAATTTCTCTGCAAAATAACATTTCTGAAATTTTTTTTTCAGCTGCTGTAAATGACTCAGTTGTCCACTTTTACATAATGTCCCTCTTAATGAAAACTAGCCACATCGTCCGCTTCGCTCACTCTATTAGCGTTGAGCCACGCTTCATCCAGTTTACGTGATTTATTTCTGATTAGTTTGCCTGACCGAACTTTGAAGTCATGAGTTTTCAGTTTTCAGAATAGTTTTTCGCGTTACAGCAAAGAGAATACGTCTATCCGAAGCGCAAGTTGATTATCTTTCATTTAGCGCTACGCTCAACATTGCAGGTGGCTTAGTTCATGAGTTGAAACGATAAAAAAAAGTCAGTTTTCAGATTTCTGAACTGCAGTAATTGCTTTCTCCACCCAAAACCAAACCTAGTATAAGAGAAGCCGTCAAGTTTCCAAAAAGGGTCGGTCTATGAAAGTAGTGATATTATTCTACCGGGGAAAGATCGCCATGGTTGATCCTATTAACTAAGTTAATCGCACAGGCTAATAGTTATAAAGTTAAATGAAAACTTGAAGATTGCGATTAACTTGGTTAATGGATTAACCTTGACGGCCTAACTAATTTTAAATTAAATTAAATTAATACGGGTAGAAAGCAAGCTTATGTAACCGGTTCACAACAAAACATGGAACAAAAACACTTTAACACTGAGTCAGATCATATTGTCTTTTACAACTGCTGGTTGAAGGTGCTGTCACAACACTTTCTGGGAGTGCGTTCCAAGAATTGATGGCTCTCACAGTGAAACAAGACTGTCCAACAATGGTGCGGATTCGTGGTTTTGTCAACTTTATGCTGTCAAAGGAATGACCCCCCCCCCCCACTACACAACTCATTTAACAGCAATTATAATGCCTTTGGAAACCTTACAAAAATTCCAATTTTCAAAATTTAAAAATTTCAATAAACACCTTCCTTGTCTATCTAGTTTTACCAAAAGAAACCGTAAACTTTTGCTTTTACTAGAATTTACTCTAACTTCAAGCTTCAGGGGGAGGAGGCCACTCCCCTCCCCTCGATAACCCCCTCACAAATTGTAATTTTCACTTACCCAATCCCGTAGATAAAGTATTGTAGATTCCGGGAATCCAGGAGGCTGCCAGGGCGGAACTTTCGGGGAAGGCATCCAGGATTTCAACGTAGATGATGCCGAAGGCACGGGTAAGTCCTACGACTCCGGCACAGGAGATGAACGCCGCAAACACGACGACCCAGCCCCAACCCCCGTCGGGAGGCGGCGGCGGAGCGACGGATCGAGCTCTCGATATCCGACGCTGCCGGGCAGCTATGGACACTTTTCGGCCTTCGGACGGAGTAGGAGGCGGCAAACAGACGGAAACCCGTGGACCTGCCGGCGGGTTTGGAGGTGGAACAACCGTAGGAGTTTCGGTTTCGACGGCGGACGTCGGCGGAGACATCGGCGTCGTTGGGGGTGGCGTGAGGGCGACCGCCGCCGTTGGAGACTTTTCTGGCTGCGGCACGGATAAAAATTGTCCACCACCACCGCCGCCACTTGTTGTTTTACTGGGGTCTGCGGAATCCATGATAATCGAGGTGCACCTTACGTTTATCTTATACGGGGCCTATCTCATTTCACCTGTTTCGTGAGTCCGATAAGTTCCCATCTGGAGGTGGTGCCAAACACAAACGAACTAACTCGCGGCTTGCTGCCAATCGTCGTTAAATACGTCGACTCGACGCCAGAGGGAGAAGGGACGTTCGCAAATCCAAATCAAATGGGAGATTCTATAATATCTTCCCTCCCTTAAGGGCTAGCGGCAAGGCGGTGATGTCACGTGCAATGGAGAAATCGCAAACTCCAGAACTGGTTAATGCTGTCGCTCGCGCTTGGCAACAACAAGCTTCGACCACATCTCAGTCGGTTGGCGCATCCAGTATACTCCGCAGCTTATGTATACAGATCCGAGGTCTTGCTGCACGCTTGTGTCTACAGAAAAGAAAAAAGAGAAAAAAAAAACGAAAAGAAATAAAATTAAAGGTTTCCCGTTAAGTGCAATAATAATTGCTGTACCTTTAAAATGTGCTAACTCTGCTGTCGTTACGAGTGCGTTCAGTAAACTAGATGTGGACATAAAAGGTGCAATTTAATGACGTGCTAATAGCGATGACGATTTCAGCACTCCAAACTGAAAATTATCACATGTCCTACTGAATTAATATTATTCGAGTCTAACACATCGTTCATTTGCCGTAAGGTAACCCAGGAAGGAAAATTGACAACAGGGACGACGCTAGAATCACTTTACTGGGGAAGCGGAAATTGGGTAGCAATTTTAGCAGGTGGGGGGGGGGGGGGGGATTAAAGAACCGAAAAATTCTACTTTTGCGGTCCCCCAGCCCCCCAAAAAATAAAAGTTAAAAATAACACTTGCATTTTTCTCTCACACCCAACGTTCTAAACTGTTTTCTACACCATTGTTGGGGGAATAGTTTCATATCCAGATGAAAAAAGATGATTTGTTTCAACCTTCACAGTAATAACTAGGCTCTATTGATAAAACAGCCTCAAGTCCTTCCTGTCGCTGCGAAAGAAATTAAAGTAGTTTTCTTAATAAGTAACCAGAATTATTTCGTTCGTTTATACGTTTGATTTTGATCTGATGGGTGGGGAGGGGGGGGGGGTGAGAAGAAACGGCCTAAAATTCAGGGGGTGGGAGTGCCCCACTCACACCCCCCCTCCACCATTAGCGTCGTGCCTGATTGACAAGGAAATCGTAATTAAAGTGTGTAACGGTAAATATAACAACCAAAAGTAATAATCTAATAATATAAATAATATACGTATGTCAACATTCTCCTGATGAAAATGTAGGTGAATGCAGGCTGATGTTTCATGCGATCTAAGTCCTATGAAAGTTATGATATTTACCCAAAACCAACACTGGTACAAGAGAAGACACCAAGTTTCCAAAAGGGACGACCTTTGAACGTAGTGATATTATTCAACTAGGAAAACGCCGCCAAGGTTAACCGTATTAACCAATAAACTTGGCTCATTGCCCTAGGTTTTTCTTTAATTTTGTTTAAACCAGGGGTGATTATAGTTATTTGCAAATATGACAGATTGCATATATGTCGTAACCATGTCGTGTCCAACATGTTTTAGCAGTCCAAGAAAGTGGACAATGAGCCCAGTTTGCAGGTTATTAGGGTTAACCTTGGCGCCGCCTTTCCCTAGGTGAATGATATCAGTGCTTTCAACGGCCGACCCCTTTTTAGAAACTTGGCGGCTTGTTTTATACCAGTTTTGGGTTTGGGTGGATATCACAACTTTCATAGGACTTAGATCTCAGGAAAAATCACGCCTCATCTCATATTTCATTGGGAGAATGTTGACATATGTTCAATTTTGTTAATTTTGTAGGCCGGTGAAACTGACCTACCTACCCACTAACAATGTTAAAAAGTTTAGTGTAGCAATCAAAGTACTTAGCAAGAAAAGTACGCCTATTCATCCACGCAACACGGTGTCGAGACTATTTTAAAGTGAAGCTAATACTTCGTTGCATAAAGGGAAATACCTCCCAGCAACATTTTTCTCGATCCACCACATCAAGTACGGCCCCAAAGGTCTATTTACTTACCGTTAGTCTTTCCCTTGCTAAAAAACAGTTTTAAAATGCGGCATCTAGGTTATTTTCTGTTGAATATTGTCAAATATATTTAAGAACGACCCGCAACTATATGATGCATTGCGCGCGTACAATAATCATGACGTTTCATCTCTGTGTGTACATCTACTAATTTTCTAATATTTACCATGAGATCTAAAATCTAATAGACTAATGCGATAAAAATTAAAATTAATTATGCCAATAGATCGCCGAAGCAAAATCATACTACACTAGCTTAGAAAATTATAAATTGTGATTTTAAAATACGAGAATCATTCCGGTTTGTGACGACACAATCGTCGTTGACTTGATTTTGTCTCGTGTACTATTCCCAAAGCCAACCGAAACAGCAGATATCCGAGGAACGCAGCTACCACCCCAGCCGACCTTGGCGCTGTATTGCTCGGATGACGATCTGCGCGTTGCTGTAATTTGGCAGGCGGAATGTTATAAGGCGGGCCGGGTGTCCCTTTAACGAAGTCCTTTTGTTTTTATGCCGTTGCGCGTTTTCCTGTAGTGTTTAAACACGACAATCAAATGTTATTATTTCATTGAGCTACGTCGAGAAAGCCTATTACAGCTACAAGGGAGCAAAACAATGTTGTAATTTGCTGTGCTTTTTAACTAATTTTTGTCCCGATGTATGTAATGGCGAAAACCGTTTGTCTCGATCTGGTGCCGTTCTAAAGTTTGAAAAGGTGACGGACAGACGGACGGACAAAGTCGTTGCGGTAGTCTTCCCAGCTCTTTCGGCCGTACAGAAATCGAACAGGAAAGTCCGGTGTAGCACGAATCAGTTTGTGCACTTATTGGCTTTGTATTTATGGACTTCGACAAGTGCTGTTTCATCTCCTTTTTACCTTTTACAGTGCGCATATTTCCTTGGGTCATCGGAAGAAAGACTAATTGCAAAATCGTCTAATGGGATGATTGTCTATTGTGTCCGCGGCGTATCGTGAGTCCTGAAAGTATTTTACGAGCGACGAGGTCTTCCTGGAGACTTTAATCGACGGCCGCCATTGTTTTTGTAACCATCTTGGATATCAACAAGGCACTCTGCTGCCAAAAACATACAGTCGATTATCTGAGTTCGTTCTGCGGCGAACTCAAGATAGGCCGCGCATACTTTAATGGGATGATTGTCTAAGATCTGCCTAAATAAAAATTCTGGAAAATCATCTATATGGGATATCGTATAATGGATAAGCATATAATGTATAGACGTCTAACTGGACAATGACATTGCTGTTGTTTCTGATATTATAGGTACAGCCGCAGCGAGAGTGGTAGCGCAGCGAGGCTGGGAAATTAGACGATTTTCCATTATACGAATGTCGTGCTAGACGATTTTTCATTATACGGATTTCGTGTTAGACGATTTTCTGTTATACTGATATAGATATACTGTGTACGTTCTTCCAATTATGCGATTTTTCAGTTAGACGAATACCACTCGCCCCAATTTCCTTAGTCTGGAGGACCTTGTGTCTATTTTATATGGTAAGCGGGATCAAATATATATCGGGGGAGGGGGGGGGGTGGTATACACATGTGAGCGTCGGGAACCGACCCAAAGTTTAAGGGAGGAAAAGGGGGGGGGGGGGGGGGGGGGGGGGGGG
>JAHWFP010106039.1:45919-55990 GCA_023313725.1 Lithobius niger
TTGGCCCTGGTTTGTTGGTTAGGTTAATGACGGCCTAATTTTCTGTGAGCCAATGAAAATTCAGTATCGGGGCACTGAACAGAGTGGTGGTAAAGAACGGTTCCGCCTCGCTACAACTTTCTAAATGACATCTTTGCGTAATGCGTTATCCTATATAAGCAATTGTGCTTCGAGAAAATCGTGGTTGTGTGCCCCCAAAGAAACTCAAAAACTGACGAGCACACAGCTGTGGCATATTATCGCACTCGATCTTGTAATCTGTTACACGTTTTGTTACCAAAATGTACACGGCAAATTCGACATATAAACGTTTTGTTTACCAGGCACCGAAGTTTTATAATGCTCTACCGTCCCACTTTTAAAGCAATTAGGCTAGCTCGTTGTTTCAAATTCAAATCGAAGATTCGCGAATGAATGGTTGGGTTTGCTGACCTTGAAATATTGCTTACTGTTAACGTTTTGTATTGTTTTTGTTACTGTTTAGGATTTAATGCATAATGTGTTCATTTTATATTCCATTTTATTTATGCAAAAATTGTTGTTACCTGTTGATGCCTTAAAGGTACATTCCTCCCAACGCCATTTTTCTCGATCCTCCACATCAAGTACGGCCCGAAAGTTCTACTAAAAATTTTATGTTGAATAATGGGAACTAATTCAATGGCATCCTGTGATTACGTGATCCTTTGCGCGCTTACAATAACTATAGACATTTCATCGGTGTTTGCGTGCATGTGTTTACATGTGTGCATGTGTTCATTTGTGTTTGTGTGCATGTGTGCATGTGTTTGTGACGTTTCATCTGTGTCTGTATTTGTTATTGTTATACTAATTTTTAATCGTTTGCTAATAATGACCATGAGATCAAAAATCTAAAAGACTAATGCGGTAAACATTACAATTATTTATGCCAACAGATCGCCGAAGAAAAATTATAAGCTACTAGCCTGAAAAATTATAAAGTGTGATGCTAAAATACGAAAATCTTTCCGATTTGCGACGACACAATTTTTATGTTAATGCTGTTTCGTCTACTACGCCCAAGGCCAACTGGGTTAGTAGCTGCGTTCTTCGCTCAGAGGAATACGAAGCTACTATCTCAGTTGGCCTAGTATTACTACGGCGAGGCTCCCGAAACGGTGCGATGGTAATACGCGCGGATGGCGATCTGCGCGTGGCTGTTATAAGGCAGGCGGAATATACCTTTAATTGCTTTTATTTCATGGTTCTGTGTTGCACACGAGTTTTCTCTGCGTCACAAATTATCACTCTTGCCAGAACTTTACCATTGTACATTCTGAAAAGCTTTGGAGTGAAATAAACGGGTCCATCCTCTACATATATCCCGTCTATCCTAGTGACGCTAACTATGTTTCCATCTCCATGGAGACGCTCAAGAACGTAAACTTGGGCAGTGACGTCTTGCAATTTGCTCCACTGACGCCAGCACCCTCTGGCGGTAATCGTTAAAAACAGGTACTAGTTTCACTTCCTCCCCCCTCCCTACAGTTCTGATTGCGAACTGCCAGATGTGCCCTCGATAGCACGCAATTTGCTTTATGCGCTTATGTACGTGTGCCGCCCCAAGAATCCAAGTAAATAAGCTTGTAAGTACAAGGTAATTTTAAATGAAAATTGAACTGCTTTTTTTTAATACAATTATTTTCCTGAGAAGAAAATGTCCGACCGTAAGGGGGAATATGTCCGCTGCCGTTTTTTTTTTTTTTTGGGGGGGGGGGGGGGGGGAGGAAACGTCCGCGCATCCTTTGCATTCCGCAGCTAGAGTTTGATCACGATGGCAGATGTGTCGTTGCCATTTCAACAACCTACCCTGGATTAGCTAAATCCGACATCGTTTCAGTAAATGCTTGCCGTCTTATAAGCCGTGACAATAAGATACAGAATTCCTCCTGACGAAACAGTTTTCCCAGTCGCTTCAAAACTAACATATTGACTGTTTTCGTTGCAAACCGACAGAGCTAAAACCGCCGCCATGTTGGAATTTCAGATGACGTCTAGCTTCTAGCTGCGAGAAGGCAAAAGCGAGTCGTTGAATAAACGCGCCCTTACGCTGTATAGCTAGAACGACAGGTGTCAGCAATTAAAAAGGTAGCAAGCAGGCATACTATGCAAAGGCACGAAAATTTTAACAAATCCATTCAGTACGTCGTCAAAATTCAACAAGTCGGCAAGTTTAATAAGTCGGCAATCCTAATTTACACTCCTCCACGTTTTAGCCTTTCCGACGTCCATGTTTAAAGGAAATGGTGTTTTTCAACCTTGAATTGTGATCTCATTTCGCACGATCTCCATGTACCAAATTTCATGAAAATCGGTTCAGCCGTTTTCCAGTTGTTTCATTCGTACAGTACGGAGATGTACAGAACGATCCAAATAGACGCTCTCACTCTGCGAGTGGGAGGGGGGGGGGGGGAGAAGAAAAGGGGGGGGGGGGGGGTCGAGAAAAACTTAATATACTCGAGTACTCGAGTACGTGGGTGTTAGTTTGTTACGAGATAATTTCGTGATAACGCTCCAGCCTATTCTCGGTCTAGAGTGACGCTGTTTCTGCACTACGGTGAAGCCTACCTTGCCAGCAAGGGGAAGCAACGGGTCCACTCGGTCCAGCCGTAGGGTTCGCCAAAGCTAGAAATCTCGTAGGCTACACCCAAGATTTAGATTTATAAATCCGTTGCAAATCTTGTGCAAATCTTTTAATCTGTAAATCTAATGTAAATCTTCTAAATTTTGTGTAAATCATTCAAATCTTGTATAAAACTTGTAAATCTTGAACAAACCTTGTAAATCACGTAAATCTGGCGTGAATCATTTAAGTCGTAAGTCTTTTGTAAATCTTAAAATCCCGGCAAATCTTCATGTAAATCTTTAAATCTTCTGCAAAACCATGTAAATCTTTAAAAAAAATCTCGTGTAAATCATTAACTCTTACATAAATTTTTAGTACATCTTTAAATCCCAGCAGCTCTGTAAATCTTTACGTAAATTTTCCAATCTGTTTAAATCTGCAAAGCTTTCTGTAAATCTTTAAATCTTCTGCGAATACGTGTAAATCTTGCAAAACTTCATGTAAATCATTAAATCTCACTTAAATCTTTGAATCCTAGCAAATCCGTAAATCTCCGTAAATCAGTTGAAAGCTTTACAGATGTACAAATGTCGTACACTTTTTTGTCTTTGTCGAAGCACTCGACTCCAGCCCTCCTCTTCATCGTAAGACGTGAACCGTAGTTAGTACCACAGAAAAGCAGACCTAGCTAATTAGCACCCCAGTAATAGTGATTTTGCGTAATATTGCTGCTCTGATAGTGTTGTAGTTAGGGTTGGTTAGCTGAATTAAGCAGACCTTAACGAGTCGGGGTTGATTTTTTTTATGCCTAAAAGCTGGGTTGCATGGGGAGCTACGTATCTAAGCCCGGTTTTTCAGTCGTGCTAACTAAGGTCGACCGTCGTGAGATCACTCCAGCCGTTGTAGGAAGTGCGAGGGAAATTTCCCGAAAATGAAGAGAAATAAACGGAAAAAAACGAACTTCCATTCGAGTTCTTAAAAAATAAACATCTATTCCAGGTACATGCTTCCCTGTATGACTCGCGAAGTGGGGCTCCCAGAGAGGAGCAAAAGGGGTCACGTTGCCCTTTCCCAAGACTCGAAATTAACAGTAAAACTGAGAATTCCGAATACTTCGATTTTTTTTTCTACTGACAACATAAGGCCCCACTTTTTCGCCTCAAGAAGCGATATAGCGTTACGTTATTATAATACTCTCAACAACCGAAGTTCGTTCCCGAACCCAGAGTTTATTCTACGCCCTCCATCCCACACCCCCCGGCGTGAAAAATTATTCACATCGAAGATGAACAAAAAAGTACCGAATTTCCTGCTGACGTCTGTGAATGTCTATACATTATACTATATCAGGGATGGGTGCCGGGGATACCTGCTCTTTTCACATTTTTTTTCACATTCCTACATTTCATTTTTTTCCCAGATTTTTCGCATGCCTTTTTATTTTTTCACCTATTTGGCATACATACTTTTAATTTTGTTCACATTTTTCGCATACCTACTTTTTTATTTTTTTATTCCTAATTCTTCATTTTTTCACATATGATGTATTACATCACTGTTTCACAATTCTATCGTGCAAAATTATTTTCAGTAGTACTTTTTATAATTTCTCGAAAAAATGGCAGTTTTTTTTTCTTACTTCATGTTCACGCGCCGGTAACAAGGATGGATAATTTGATTGATTTTACTTGAATTTTCACGTTTCGCCTTTTTTCGCACCACCGCTCATAATTTTCACGTTTTATCACATTTTCACGTTTTTTTTTTACTATTAGCACATTTTTACATTTTCACATTCTTTCACGCCGGCAGCACCCCTGGGGGCCATAGTCTCGACTTGATCGTTTTCGAATCGCATGCGGTTTTATCAAAAGTCACGTGTGATAGAATGGGCGACCCATGATTTTGGCGCTTTTTTTTGGTAAAACCGCCTGCGATTTGAAAAGCGCAACTCGAGACGGCCCCCTGATATACACACAGGCGAGGAGCTATTCCGCTTGCACCGAAACCACAGACAAGGAAAATAGTTATTGTGACAACCAATCGAAACGCATTCCATTAATGCGAAAGGAAGCGCATATTCATTCTTTTCACGGCATCAGTGAAAAAGGGGGAGCATTTCATTTTTGGCATGGTAGCAATGGAAAAGGAGGGGCTTGTTCATTCTTTGCACGGCAGCAATGAAAAAGGGCCAGCAGCCGGCAAAGTGAAGGGTAATGTCGACTAGTAGTGACAATCAGTTACAAAGAAAATATTACGATATGTAATCGTCGACGGAAAACTCTGACGTCCAACACAAACAAACAGAAGTGATCTCTCATCGTAGGGCACCAGCTTGTTAAGAAAATTTATAAAATTAAGCGTCTTAAAATCATGAAAAACTACGAACATTGTTAAAAATGCGTTATCTTCACACCATTTTAGCTTTTTTTTGCCCTTTCCAAACAAAATTAACAACATTAGTTCAAACGTTTAGAAACATTGCAAACTGTTTTTATTTCCCACCTTTTGCTACATTTTGGAACCATGTAAATGTCGCAAAAGCTATATACGCGCGGGATGCTCTAAAATAGGAGGCGGGACGTGCTTTTAAAATAAAATAAAAAAAATTAAAAAACTGATCTCCACCTCCGAGTTTTTCGTTGATTTTTTTTTTTTTTGACGGCATTGAGGTAGAGAAAGAGGCTCCTGCTGAAATCGTCAGTCTGCTCCCGAGGGCTCTTCTCTTCCCCCCCCCCCCCCACCACACACACGCAAAAAAACTTCTTCTGACAGCTACCGTTAATTGAACGTAAAATTAAACACCCAACAAAAAAAAAATTAATCGTTAAAATTATAACTTATCTCCAGTCGCTATCATCGCTTACCTTTAAGAAGATCAAGCAGCATCCAAACAAACAGAAAAAGAAAAAACCAGAAAAAAAAGGATCACGCAAACAGATCTATCTGGCCTGGGGAGAAAGAAGCACTCCGCTTGGTGTGTTGGTATCCAACTTGTTTTGGAAGACACGTGCAGGTTAATAAATAGAACTTTCGCGGCCCACCCCTCTCCACCTCCACTCCCCGAATTGGCTCGACCCAAACTTCCGTCAACACGAGGCACGTTTCCGAGCAGCGTTCAACACGTGCACGGCACGTGATCCAAAGGGGAAGGCAGCTGCATTGCGCGCGAGTTGCATTTGGTTCTCCCGACTCGTAGGTTCCTTACTAAGCGATCTGTTCCGGTTCCTCAATGTTTATGAGTAATCACCAACGCCAACCCAAATCGGTTCGCGGTTCCCAATTTGTGTTTATGAGTAATTCGATGAGGATGTAATAAAAACACAGAAAGTACGTGGGGGCTAATTTCGTAATTGGAATTTTTCGACGCCGTTTAGTGTGATTATATTTGGTTATGAGGTTTTAAAAACTTTTATCTTTTCTTATAAAGTGTGCTGTTGTGATTGGTTCCTTTTTTTTTTTTTAATTCGTTATACAACAACATTCGGTCTACACCGGGTGTATGACTGTTTCGCTCAATCCCGTTTCGCCGATTCCCGTTTCGCCAAATTTTAATCATTGTCTTAATTACGGTTGGATCAGTGTCTTAATTAGGGGATCAGGGCCGAATTCTATTGCACAGTATGAGCAGTTTTTATTTTTTTAAATTAATTTCTTTGAGCCGTAAGTCAGCCGAAGCAACTTAATGCTTGTATGGCTGAACCGGCTCAATTTTGAACATTACCACAGGGCTTCCACTTCGTTGCACAGGGATCCACTTCGTTTCGCCGATTAATTTTTGTTTCCAAACTACATGCCTCCCTCGCGCTGCCGTGCTCGCTGCGGCTAAACATATAACATCAGAAACCACAACTAATCACAAATTTCTTCTAATTAGGAATGCGTCGTAAACTTCTCCAACATCAAATTTTTTTTAAAGAATAATTCGCTTCGTCGAAACGGGATTCGGCTAAAAGTGGAATTCCCTTTTCGCCGAACTCAGATCAGAGCATAAAGGGAAAATATTTCGGCGAAACGGGAATCGTCGTAACGGGATTCAGTGAAACGTGTGTACACCAAACCCGTGGCGCTCCCACTGCTACAATTAAGTAGGGGTGGGGGGGGGGGTCGAAAAGGGTGCCCGGGCCCAGAAAGCAAGGGGGGTCCCAAAATTCACGACAGGAACCCACATTTTCAGATTAAACATACTATAAAATAAGCCAAAACCTTATTCCCAAAATTGTGTATTCGTGGGGTGGGGAGAGGGGCTCACATTTCACTCTTGTATCTCCCCCCCCCCCCCCCCCCTTCGGAAAAGTGGCATTTGGAAAACAATCCAGTTCACGCGGTAGGATGAACAACAATTAAAATGTGACGAATGAACATCAACTACAATTACCGCGCATCCCGAGTGCTGAAATTTTATGATGCTTTGGGTAGCAACTACGTGAAGCACAAATCGACGCCAATAGAGCGTGTGAAGTGAAAGAAGAGCTAGTTATAAATACACACACAAAGACGCACCTTCAAAGATGATTTTGATTAGAAGACAACTATTTCCAAACTCTCCAAAAACAACCCAGCTCTTGTTGCCAGCTAAAGAAACAAATGAAATTTGAGATTTTAAATTGATTGTTTCTAGGTGGCCGAAAAATAAACCACCCCATCTTTAACTTTGTGCCGCATTTCTAAAAGCAGAGGATGCTGTGACCAAGTCTAAAGGAATTTGCCGCAGTATTCGTCGTGTTTAAAGTTTAAATAAGACGTATCCAGTCCAAGGTTCTCGAATTAGACTTTGGCCAACAGCGCAAAACGCTAATGTCGTCGTGTATACATAAAACTGTCCGGAAAAAAATCGCCGATTCCAAATTAGAAGTGTAACGCGCAGTTGTGGTTGGTTCTTAAAGATTGTATTCCTTGGTTTGCAAAGCTGCCTCCCTGCTTAGCTCTGTGCTTCGTTACGTCGACTTTACAAATGTTACAAACTCTGCTTTATGTCAGTGTTGTGACTGAAATAATCCCATGATGTTTCACTCTGCCAGGTGTAACAAAACGGAGAGGGGTGTTGACATATTTTCCTGGTTGAATCTACCACCCAAAACGAAAACTGGTATAAGAAAAGCGGCCAAGTTTCCAGAAACGGTCGGCCTTTGAAGGTAGCGGTATCATTCAACCAGGGGAAAGGCCACCAAGGTTAACCCTATTAGCCAAGGTAATCGCGCCGACTGCTAGTTCGAAAGTTAAATGAAAACTAGAACATTGCTACTACGTTGCGGTAGCAATCTTCAAGTTTCCATTTAACGTCCAAAGTATTATTCGGTGCGATTAACTTGGCTAATAGGATTAACCTTGGAGGCCTTTTCCCGGTTGAATGACATCACTACCTGCAAAGGCCGACCATTTGGGAAACTTTTGGAAACAGTTTTGGTTTTGCGTATCATATCTTTCACAGGACTGTAACAAATTCTGGTGAGGCTTTGTTCATTTCCGTAAAAATAACTTGTTCAAGGATTGTACAGTCGGTCGTACTTGTCACTTATTGTTTTTATTCCTAGAAGACGTAGAGCCGAGTTTGAAGGTACTTGTACAGTGCGAGCTTTGTGAGGGGGAGTCTGGGCACCAGGGCCGAATTATCTATTTCACAGTATGAGCAGCTGCACAGGGCCTCCATTCCAAAGGGGTGCCTCACCAGGGCATCGCTAAAGACAGCTTACGAAAAAGAGTCCTGCTCGCTGGCCACTCATTTAAACAGGGACTCCTCTCCAGAGGGCCTCACCAGGGTATCGCTATAGAGACTGGGTGAGGGCTCCCAGTTCTCCTATATTTCCTATTTTTATTATAGGATTTCTATAAAGCTCCTATAAATCGTGAAATTCTCCTGTATTTCCTATATTTTTCTATACTCCGAACTGAAATAATGTCCTGTTCGTGTTGTGTTGCCTTGCTAAGCTATACTTAATCGACTCCGAAAAGAAGAACATCGATCTTTTTCCCTCCGTGAACACTGCAGCATGATACGAAAACAGAACTTGAATTGGTAGAGCGACCAAACACGGCCAAGTAAAGCATTTACGGATCGTGTGTGTGTGCACTCAAAAGTGTTTTTTTCTTCTTACTAGCTGTACCCCCGCCGTAACATACGCCGGCTAGCTGGTTCCCGCATACCTGAGCGTAACACTGTAGTGGGCCCCGGTTTCCCCTATTGTGTGGTCTGAATATCCCCATCTCTGCTCCCTCTTTGACCCCCTGCTGATTTGTGTTATGGAAGTAAATGTTTATTTTCAATGGACGACGTTTCTCTGTTCTGACACCAAGCCCAACAAACCCAACAATGGTTGTGCATGCAGTGATTGTTACTCAACCAACTTTGAAACTCTTCCAAGTCGGTTCTTAAGAGCTAGGTTTATTAATGCAATATGTCTATTGTTATAGGCCACATCTGTTTGTTTGACATTGTCGGTCGCTCGCCCTCTTTCATTGTAGTGCATAATAATGATGAATTTGCTTGCCCAACCTATTATAAGCGTATTATATATATAGAAGATTGTATTGTAGGACAACAAAAAAGTATTGAATGGCAGCCCACTGCGTCTTGGCTAATATTTCCTCTAAACCTCCTACAAATTTTGTTTGATTTACCTACAAAGCTCCAATTTAAAAAAAAATTCCTATATTTCCTATTTTTTATCCATTGAAGTTGGCTGGGAGCCCTGCTCTCAGGACACTCATTTAAACAGGGCCTCAACCCCAGAGCGGGCTTCACCAGTGTCTTGCTAAAGGCTGCTTATGAAAAAAGCCCAGCTCTTTGGACACTGACTTAAACAGGGCCTTCCCCCCCCCCCCCCACGAGCGGGCTTCACCAGGGCCAAAAAGCCCTGCTCTCTGAACAAACACTGATTTAAACAGGGCCTCCACTCCAGAGTGGGCCTCACCAGCACTTCGCTAAGGCTGCTTATGAAAAGGCCTTGCTCTCTGGATACTCAATTCAACAGGGCCTCCACTGCAGAGTGGGCCTCACTTGGATAGATTCGGAATTGGATAAATATTTGGATAGATTTCGCTAGGTGGTACTGGCCTTGATCTCTGCGCCACATCTCAAGTTATGCTACCATTCTCACCGTGGTAACCTAACCTAACGTAACCATGTTGGAATTGGAGATTCAACGCAATCAATGGGGAGGCGGCACCACCTTTAGAATCCAAGAAGTTAATACATGCTCTTGTTTTTCTTAACGTATGCTTTGTATTAAATGCATGCATCAAACTTTAAAGGGCAATTACATCCATTTTGACATGCATGTTTGATTTTTGGATCACTTACACAATAACTAAACACAAGAATTGCGGTAAGAATACGTTACTTACGTCCGGTATAACAATTTAATTACTGCATCACCAAAACACGACACGGAGATCGCCATTGTTTTGCTGGAACGCTCAGAAATTAATGCCGACACTCAGATGTCACTTTTCGATTTCGACTCGCAGCCGATTGAGATAGCTGT
>JAHWFP010106039.1:56390-68996 GCA_023313725.1 Lithobius niger
AGCTGTATTGACTGTGAGGAGCTCAAGCGTCTGACGGCCTTAGCTGGACACTACACTGCCGGCCAGCTAAGGCCGTCAGACGCTTGAGCTCCTTACAGTCAACAGCTATCTCAATCGGCTGCGAGTCGAAATCGAAGAGATCCGTCTGTCGGCATTAATTTCTACGCATTCCAGCAAAACAATAGCGACCTCCGTGTCGTGTTTTGGTGATACAGTAATTAAATTGTTATATCGGACGTAAGTAACGTATTATTACCGCAATTCTTGTGTTTAGTTATTGTGTAAGTGATCCAAAAGTCAAACGCGGTTAACGCGGTTAACGCTCGCTAAAGCCCTTTTAAAAAGTCAAACATGCATGTCAAAATGGATGTAATTGCCCTTCAAACACAAAGACAAAAGACGAACATTCCAACAAACAAACGAACAAATCAATCAATCTGTATTTTCAGACTGGCTACGTGAGAATACAAAATACACCAATCTGAGAAAGAAACAGTTGCCGCGGCTGAGACTCTAACCCATGATTTCCTGCGTATTAGACCAGGCGATCTGACCACTACGCTACTGGGGCGGACCCGGGCTACAGGCTCCAGTCAAGCTTTGAACCTGTTCAGCCTTTCTGTCTCCGTATGTATGTTTGTGACCTTTAAGTAACCACTGAGAAATGTTGACCAGTTTCTAAGTTCGGCTGGACCTGTAGGCAGTCCCGGTAGTGTACTAGTTGAAAAGCACTCGGTCTAGTACGTGGGGCAGCAGCATTTTCTTTCTATCCGAGCTTAGTGGATCTTGTATTCTCGCTCACAAGGCCAGTCTTTAATGCAGACGTTTTCTCGTTGTGCTTTATTGTACATTTTTATTGTTTATAATACTGCTTAATTGTTTATTGTTTATCTACATAATAAGATCGTTGAACTCATGATGAAGACTGATGAAGAAGAATCATGAAGAAGACTCAAGGCGTGTTATGTCTTTCAAGGTTTCAAGGTTATGTATTTGCTACGGTGCTGAACAATTCTGGGACCACGTACGCTGGATTTCAAACTTTCGTCTAAACCGTTGATTGTTGATGATAAAATTAAAGAACCCGTCGTTTCATGTAAACGCGTATAGTTTGAAATCAAACTAACCTATTGGTTAGCAGCTAGAAACTATAGAAGGGCTTAATACAAACGATGTAACGGTGCTTCAAAGTTCCAATTTGTAAAACGGTGCATCAAGTGATTTGAGTCACAGGATGCACTGATTGAGTGAGCGAAGCGAACGAAAATCAGTGTTTGTCAGCCAGTGTGCACGGAAATTGGATTGAACAAACTTCATTCGGTGAAAGCGTTTGTTAGCCAGTATGCACAAAATTAGGATTGAGGAAATTTAATCTGACGAAAAATGGACGTACACACATGAACAACCAAACCGCAACAGTGTTGCAAACGGTACATCCAAGACCAGCCGTGCGTAGCACGGGCTTCCTCTAGTTTTGCAATATTTTACGTTTTCACGCGGCATTAGCTGGGACGTCGATGGCACGGGGAGGGTGTAAACGGACTACCATGAATTTGGTTAGTATCTTGAAAATTAGGGATATTATTTTAAATGGTGCGGGGGGGGGGGAGGGGTGTAAGAGACGACGGCACTAACCAGTTCATTTATGCCAGTGCGAACAGACGGCAAACGGTTCCGCTCACGTCACTGCAAGTATATCTACGTGTTTTTCCCTCGTGGGTTTTTCCACGTGTTTTTCTCACGTGGCTTTTTCCACGTGTATGCTTGGGCTTAATGTATTTCGTGTCCTCCGAGTTGGCTAGAGGCTGCATGGAATATTTTAATGCGGCTGGGAAAAGGGTTAAATTTAGGTCTAGGTTGAACGTCCTTGACAGTTTGGCAAGGACTTTAAGGGACAGATGGGAGTCGTCAACATTTCGAGCTGCCAAAAGAAAACAAGAAAAAAAATACACAACCCTCTCTCGTGCCACACGTGTCACCCTCAAAACAAACACTTGATAGGGGAGGAAACTAAAGCAGACAGTGCGGGACGTCGACCTGCGTGCGCTCACCGAGAAATTTTAGAATGCCACTTTGCGAAATGTGGCACCGGTTGCGAAATTTTACTTTCGTTTTTGTTTTGGTAAGGCTTAATGTCCGGAGTGTTGTTGACCCCTTTCCGAACCGTTACGTCGAATGATGCCATTCCCTAAAGCAACCCGTTTGGAACCTGCTTAACACCCCTTCTGGACCGGTCATTATTTATTGGGGGAGTGGGAGGGAGGAAATTGTGGGGAGGGGGTCGTGAATATTTTGGACCTTCGAAGGGAGGGGTCATAATTTTTTTTAGCTTACGTCAAAGTTTTGGTAAAAAAAACATTACCAAACTGGGAGAAAAGTCATTTTAGGACCTCAAAGATGACACTTTCAGCAGTCTAAATTTCCAAAAACGCATCAACTTCTGGCCGCCCCCGTTCCCCATGATGTGATTGTCTAGAAGATTTTGAATAATAAGCTCTAATAAGCGTGAATTCCTGGATTCGCGTCCCAGTCGGGCAGTTGAGTGTTATTTCCTTCTCAGATTAATGTATCTTGTATTCTTGCAAAGATAGTCTTTAAGGCCACCCGCGCACTAGGCGACCACGTCACGCGGCCAGTGGTCGTCGCGGCCAAAAAACACGGCGACGTGCCGCGCGGCCACGTCCGTTTTTCCTTGATGATTTTCGATCACGTGGTGAGAAATGATCATGGAGCAAGTATGGTCGCCCTGTGGTCACCTGCACGCCGCCCAGGACCCCAGATGCCGAGTGCGCATTGCTACATAATCGTAAACATTCTCGTTGGCCACAGCGACCTGGCCGCGCGGCTTGGTCGCCGTGTGCGCGGGGGCCCAAATGAAGACTGTTTGCTTTGTTAACGTTTTTCCTCGTGATTTACTCCTTATTTACCGGAGGCGAATGGTTCAGAGGCTTGGTCTCCCAAGCAAGCGGACACGAGATCCGATATCCAGTTGAAGCCATGACGTGCACCCGGGTATGAAAGGGGTTATTAATTAAAAGCATATTAATGATATTTACACATTGTGTGTGGACATAAGGGAGAACAGAGGAATAGAAACCAGGGAAACAGGAAAAAGCGGGGATACTGGGACATATGCATCAGCTATAACATTTTTTGGTGTGTGTGTGGAGGGATGGGGAAAGGAAGATTCGAATGTGAATTATTTTTTGTGTGTGTAGGAATGGAATTTACAAGTGAAAATGGATGTAATTCACCTTTAGACTAATGTGTACTAAGTATTACGAAATTAAAACTGTATATTCCGTATGTGGTCGATTTGCTTTTTATTCAATTCCAACGATTTTTGATTGTATGTTTGGCCGCAGCGGGCGCGACAGTGCAAGAGAGTCTGGCAATGGGTTACGAATTTCAAAAAGATATTCACATAATATTTGATGCATATTCCCCGTTTCCTATCCCCCGTTTCCTATATTTTCCTATTTCCCCATGTATAGCCTATTTCCCGGTTTTTTCATTTACCCCAGTTTCCTATTCACCCATTCTCCGTTTTGTCGACACGTCGTTTTCCCTTGGTTCCCCAGTTTTCAGTTCCCCGTTTTGTCGACACGTCGTTTTCCCTTGGTTCCCCAGTTTCCTGTTTCCCCGTTTTGTCGACACGTCGTTTTCCCTTGGTTCCCCAGTTTCCAGTTCCCCCGTTTTGTCGACACGTCGTTTTCCCTTGGTTCCCCAGTTTCCTGTTTCCCCGTTTTGTCGACACGTCGTTTTCCCTTGGTTCCCTAGTTTCCTGTTCCCCCGTTTTGTTGACACGTTGTTTTCCCTTGGTTCCCCAGTTTCCTGTTTCCCCGTTTTGTCGACACGTCGTTTTCTCTTGGTTCCCCAGTTTCCTGTTCCCCCGTTTTGTCGACATGTCGTTTTCCCTTGGTTCCCCAGTTTCCTGTGTCCCCGTTTTGTCGACACGTCGTTTTCCCTTGGTTCCCCAGTTTCCTGTTTCCCCGTTTTATTGACACTTCGTTTTCCCTTGGTTCTCCAGTTTCCTGTTCCCCCATTTTGTCGACACGTCGTTTTCCCTTGGTTCCCCAGTTTCCTGTTTCCCCGTTTTGTCGACACGTCGTTTTCGCTTGGTTCCCCAGTTTCCTGTTTCCCCGTTTTATTGACACTTCGTTTTCCCTTGGTTCTCCAGTTTCCTGTTCCCCCGTTTTGTCGAAACGTCGTTTTCCCTTGGTTCCCCAGTTTCCTGTTCCCCATTTTGTCGACACGTCGTTTTCCCTGGGTTCCCCAGTTTCCTGTTTCCCCGTTTTATTGATACTTCGTTTTCCCTTGGTTCTCCAGTTTCCTGTTTCCCCGTTTTGTCGACACGTCGTTTTCCCTTGGTTCCCCAGTTTCCTGTTTCCCCGTTTTGTCGACACGTCGTTTTTCCTTGGTTCCCCAGTTTCCTGTTTCCCCGTTTTATTGACACTTCGTTTTCCCTTCGTTCTCCAGTTTCCTGTTCCCCCGTTTTGTCGACACGTCGTTTTCCCTTGGTTTCCCAGTTTCCTGTTCCCCCGTTACACTTCACCGTTTAGCTGTCAACTTTTGGACTATCGCGGACGTGAGCTAGGGTGGAATGCAACAATAAAATTTTCGAAATTCGAAATGTCATTGCGTCAGTCAGTTGCGAAATTCGATCACACATCCTCTTGTCTAGGAGACCAAGCTCCTAACCACTCGTCATTCCTTTGCTCGCTGTATGCTCTTTCCGCTCTTGGGTTAAGGGCGCGTTTACGGAACAGTCTCGCTTAGCACTCGCGTAAGTTAGAAACAATTTGAAATTCCAGCACGGCTTTGCCCAATCGTATCGCAAACATCTGATAGTGACTTAATAAAAATTCAAAAGCTATTGGTTAATTGTTTTATCTCGTGGAATTCTTTACGGCAAGCATTTAGGCTACCCAAACGACGTCAAAGATAGCTTGCTATACTGGTAGCGTGTTACCATGGCAAAGAAATCGTCGCCATCGCACTTTGAGGGTGCATTTATGCAACAAGACCTTCACTTTCGCCGAAAGCTATTTGCTAGTCCATCGTTTTTAATTTATGACGAGTTTCCAGTTCTACTAAGTGAGTAAGGTAATACATAAACAATTAATTGTTTTATGAATAATAATGACGATAAATAGGAAGTACAACAATAATTATCAGCCATAGCATTTCGTCATTTATCGCTATTTCCAAAATTTATCCGTTCTCAAAGAAAAAGCAGCTTCTGGCGGTGATAAACCGACGGTAAAAACACAGCACACTGCAGCGAGAATTCAAAATCCAACATGGCGCCCATTTCGGATTTGTCGGTTGGAAAGCAAACCGACGAATGTTGGCATTAAAAAAAAATCAGTCCGCCATTTTGTACTCCAGTTAAGAATTGTTTTCTTGTTGTCAGAAATCAATGATGTATGCAGGGTCGGATTGGGAGGGGGGCCGGCCTCCCCCGGGAATGTACTGCAGGGGCCTCAGGGCGGTTCACCGGGGGAGGGGGGGACCCAGGCTAGTGAATTTTTAAGAAATCTGCATGAATTCGAAGAGTTTTCCTGCGTATTAGAGAAATTTTCATGGGAATTAATTTCACTTTTTTAAAAGTTTTTTTTTTTAAACAAGGGCCTCCTGTAGTGCGTTTGGGGGCGGGCCCCCCCCCCCAAGAGGCCAGGGTTGATCCCTGTATATACTGGAGCATTTTAAAGAAATCAGCATTAATTTGAAACATTTTCCTGCAAGTTAGAGATGAAATTTTCATAGGAATTCATTTGAAACTTAAAAAAAAAATGTTTTTTTGAAACAATTGCCTTAGTGTGTGCTTGTGGGGAGGATGGGGGGGGGGGAAGGGGGTTAAATCCAGGGCGCAGCTTGCGTATTTAAAGAAGGCAGCGTGAATTTGAAACGTTTTCCTGAAACTTAGGGATGCAATTACTCGTACGAAATTTGCATACAAATAAATTCAAAAATTTCTTAAAAATATTGTTTTACAGGGATTCCCATAGTTAGGGCCTCCCCGGGGATCCCCGAGTTCCCGGGCGGGTAAATCCGACACTGGTGCCCGTATGCCGTGTGATAATATTTCGTGCCGCGAGCCAGAAGGAGCGGATCTTTGTCTCATCGTTGCCATGGTTACAGGGAACAGACAAACTCGGAAGCCACATGCTCAGTTAAAGGTGAAAAGCAATCAGCAGATTTAGTATCAAATAAGTAAGTAAACGGTAGTGAGCGAGAGTGTTTACATTGCACGTCGCTGCTAAACACGCCCTGACTCGTTACAATTTCTTTTCCAGAAAACGTGTCTTCCCATTTGGCTAATTTGGTCGCACGGCTTGCACGAGACGGCGCCATGTTTGTTTAACGGTGTGGGCTGGAGCGCTCTAGACCTGTTTTAATGACGTAATGATGGAAGCAATGATATTGAGCTAATATGGCCGCCGGCTGAACTGCCTGGTCTCGAATGTCATCGAAAGATTGCGTCAAAGAGTGGTACGATGCTGCTCCTGCCCTCTGGCGTCTTGATGTTTGAGTTTGACCAACAAGCGGTAGTAAGAGACCTTCAACTCTACGTGTACCGGAGGGGAAAAAATAGTTGTTGCCGTACACAGGAAATTAAATTTAGTAACTAAAATTCCTTCGTTTTCATTTCGTTTAGGAGCGTAATGAATGACTACTTTAAGTAGATAGATAGGTACAAGACCGCGAAAAAATATAACATTGGTTCTAAAGCATGGGGGGATTTTCCCCAGTAGGCTGAAATAAGCTAAACTCTTGTTACAGTTAAAAGACCAGCCTGCTAGTGAGCCTCCTTTTTACAATTACTAGCGTGTGTCTAGATTGAGCTGGCTGAAAAAACGGCATTTATTTGACTGGGAAAAGTACCTTTTATGGTTTTACTATTAAAAATAGGCACTAACAGCAAAGATTGCAATCTATCAGGACCACACTAGTGATCCGCCCGCCAAGTTCAATTGTCACACCTCATTGTAAGAAAGTGATTATTAAATTCCAGCATTGTTGCATGGCGGCCAGCTTTTAGGGCATAGGGCCTTAGGGCTTCGGGCAGATGACCAGGAGTGGTTAACGCTCGTTAAACCCTTTAAACCCTTTCTTAAGCTTTTAGGGCCTTAGGGCTTCGGGCAGATAACCAGGAGTTGTTAACGCTCGTTAAACCCTTTGAAACCCTTTGAGCTTTTGGTATTTTAACAGATACCAGAGCTGAGAGTATTTCACGATGGTGATGATAAATACCCATGTGGCGAAACAGTTTGAAAATGGCAAAGAGTTTGGGAATCCACACACCCAATCCACCAGTGTACGAGTGATGGTCAAATGACGCATCACAGAAAATCTACAGGCCACACCACTCCATCCATTCCTGCATGTCATTCTTCGAAACACGCAAGTCAATGCGAAACACATTTTCCAATAGCGCAAAGTGCCAGGAAGCCATGAGGATGTCACACCTTTACACAAAAACGGACTTAAATGGTGCGGTGTATCCGTAAGGAGCATAATACCGAGATTCCCTAGTCCAAGTAGCTCAAAGCTCCTATGGTTCAAACTTCAAATTCTTATATGCCACGAAAATCCAGCCAACCAGACTGGGGTCAGCCTGGCTCAAGCCTTCGAAGTACGAGACGCCTTAGCTGGCCCTAAGGTCGCTCTGCCTACACTGCAGAACCTATCCAGCTTCCACATGCAAGGCTGCGATTCCAGACATCCTATCACCCCTCGTAGATAAGTATTCACTTCCAGCTGTAAACCTCAGATACCTGCATGCACAGTGCAGAGGAACGGCCAGTGAAGTCAATCCTAAGTTGCATAAACACGTGATAAAACTGGCACAGAATGCGACGCTTACTGCCACATTTTTTGCCTGCCAAGCACACAGCAATCAATTGCAACCATTGCCCTAAGCTCCTTCACATCTGTGTTTCAGGACAAACTGGCATCTAAGAATATACCTAGCTGGTGAACCTGCTGTACGTTATCAACAGACATGCCGCCAATTCTCAAGGTCTTCCAGTGATCACTGCCACTGTAAAGATGACCATCTCAGTTTTTACCAGGGGACGATCCCATTCCTCTTGCTCCCAACCAAGCCTCTGTTAAGTCCACCACCACTTACATGACGGGGACTCGGAGCAAAGATGGCCTGGTTAACACCCTCATCTGAACCACGCCTGACAAGACTGTCCACTAGTTCATTTTGAATGCTGATAACCAGTGGCGTCCACAGGAGCGCGGGAGGGAAGGGGGTGGGGAGCATTGCCCCTGCCCTTTTCGGAAAAAAATGCCCTTTAAAAAAAATATGCCCTATTTTGGTTTTCTGAACCGATGGTGCTGCTGCCAGAGAAAGGGCCTAGAGGCCTAAAACACAAAAAGAGGGCCAGGAAAGAGGCAGAAAGGGGCATAAAAGGGTAAAAAATCGAGACACGCTTAAGGTCCCAGAAAAAAGAAAACCTTGCGTAACCTTTTAAAAAAGTTGCTCCTGCCCTCTCGGTGGTCTGTACACCCTACTGCTGATAATTGTTGCTGATTGCTGGTGATGACTGTTGCCTTAGTTAGTGACAAAATTAAAAAAAAATATCCTAACAATAATCGAAACAATACAAGTAAACAATACAGGTAAAGTATAGTTCATCAGTGCTGTTCGCTGCACGTAATAAAACTAAAATTATGTTTGGATCACGAGGTCATCAAAATACACAACCCTACACGCTCTAATTCGAAAATCGTCTGGTTTCATTCACCAGTGATTAAATTAGGCGTAGCTTCCTCCATTGACTAGATTGGATGAGTCATTATTAGGTAACGAGTGCAACGATTTGGCTTCTTGGATTGAGATTGGAACTGGACGGTTTACTTCAGGTAATTACAAATTTTGGTTATTATGTAGTTTAGCCGAGCATCGCTAAATCACCAAATTTTGTTACGTACTGACGCAGATTATCATCCTCGACCCATTTCACACCATAATATCCGGTACTTAACGCATACGTTAAAATCTCAATTAATATAAAATAGTTTATTAGGTTAATATGCAATTATTAAAAAACTTAGCCTTTGCAAACTAACTATCGGCACTGCCTTTTTCTGGAAGACCTCTTATTTTAAATACGAATCGTTTCAAAAACTTTCTTGTTTTGTTTTTTTTAGGCACCACCATGGACTTCCTTAAATTTCATGTGAATTTAATTGTCAAGCAACAGTAAATACATTTCAACCACAGTTGATAACGGCCTCGCCAAATAATAGTAGCAAAAAATGGTGGGATCAAGAGTGGTGAAGTCAAACGACGTAAGTCCTACGTAATTGTTGACACGTTTCTTTAAATAAAACTTTAGGACCTTACTGCCTATTGGTAAGAGTAGCGAAAACTTAGGTGTACTTCCAGTTGGGCTTGTTGTTAGATTTTGCCCATAAAACTCATGAACTGTTATTAAATGAGATAACCACGCACGTACAGCTTAATTTTATTGGCCAACAGTAGATAAACTGCCTTCTGCATGAAATCATGTTTTCTGCATAATTACCCTAAACTGTGGAAAAGTGAGTAAGCAAACTAGTTGTGGCATTGTAAACTTTGTTTTTTATTGTGGAAGAATATAATGCTATGTAGCTTTAGTTGGGATGCTGTGTAACATTTCTGCTTTTTTAGGCTTCTTGGCCTGGTAAAAGTGTCAACGAGTGGAGTAAGGGATTGTATGTTATGTGGAAGATGAGGACTGAAACGTAAGCTGTCTTCCCTATGGTGGAAGAAGAAAAACTTATAACACTAGCAAGTTGATTTGAGGTTTGGTTTTTGAGTTGTGAACTATTTACCCCAAAACAAAGCATGTTAAGGATTCCCACCAAGCTCTTCGACCGTGTGAAGTCGCGATATCAAACTCCAAGCTCTTTCGCCAAGGTAATCCCACCGAGTAATAGTTCGAAGGTTAAATGAAATCTATGAAAATTGGTTACTGCACAATTTTCAATTATTTCATTTAACGTTTGAAGTCTTAGTCGGTGGGATTAGCTTGATGAAAGAGCTTGGCGTTTGATATCACGACTTTACACGGCAGACAAGCTTGGAGGGAATCCTTAATAAATTTTGTTTTGGGGTATATACGAGATCTTTTTGGTCCAAATTGATGAACTCTATTTTTTTTTTAACAGTTATGAAATGGAAACACCAATCTAGTTTTTTGTTAACTTCCATTGCATTGTGAAGACAGCAGCCACTTTTTTTTTATATTATTCGTATTTATCAGTACTCCAGTATTTCCTTGCAAACGCATGGATTTGTTTAATGTTCACCGGCGTTTGCTGATTAGCATGATTTACTGAGTGGCATTGGCCTTGTTTTAATGTTTTGTGCTGTTATGAAACATTGCTCAAGGCTAACTCCATTAGCCAAGTTAATTGAACCGAATAATTCTTAGAACGTTAAATGAAAATTTAAAGATTGCTACCACGAGTAATAATGTTCTAGTTTTCATTTAACTTCCAAACTATCAACTAACGGTATGATTAACTTGGATAATAGGATTTACCTTGGTGCCCTTTCACTGGTTAAATATATCACTACTTTCTAAGTACAACCCTTTTGTAAACTTGGCGGCTTCGCTTTGGCCAGTTTTGATTTTATTATACTTACCATTACTGTAAGACTTACTCCAACCTTGTACTGTTTCGAGTAACTGCAGGTAACTGTTTCATTTTCTGTAAATTGTTCTTTAGAATTTGTTCATTCAATATTAAATGGTAGAAACTGTAGATAGTCAATATAGTCAAAACTGTAAATAGTCAAAACTAATTCAGTCGTAACTACACGAATTATTCTGAAATATGGATATTAAATAAATCTACAACTTGTTTTGCAGCAAAGGAGTTAAAACTGTGATAAGGTGGGTTTTCACGAGCGTAAAATTGTATCTACAGTTGACTCTGTTGTCGTTACATCGTATACCTTTACAGCTTGTTCTGAGTGTATCAGACGTTATTAAATTCTGTAGCTTGCTGCGATCTTTAAACGATAACAGTATACCACTGTGTACATTCAAGTCTTTGTTGGTAAATGCTGCCATATACGAGTTTTCCAAGTAATAGGTACTTATATCTGCTCTTAATTCAGAAACCTAAATATGGGCGATGAGATGCAAACTGATTGTGTCGAACCAATGCGATCATGAGATAGCTAAGTTGGCATGTTTTTGGCTCTTAGGTCAAGTCTTATTATATTAAATCTGTTTATATTTGCTGCAACCTGTTACATTTCCATACTGAAGCTTAACAGTTGCACTTTGTTTTTCAGATACTTCGTCTACGTCGCCAGGAACTCCAACTCTTCCATCAGAGTCGGAGAATGTACGATCTTGAGGAACCAGCTCAATACCGCACCTAAACTTTTACGTTGCTGTCTTGTGTGGAACAGTACTGGTCATTAAACTCTTCCAAGCCCCAGAAACTCTCAACTCTTCCATCGGAGTCCGAGAATGTACCATTTTGAGGGACCAGCTCAAAACTCTTCCATTTGAGTCCGAGAACGGACCATTTTAAGGGACCGGCTCAATATCGCACCTAAACGTTTATGTTGCTATCATGTGTGGAACACAGTACTGTCCATTAAAATCTTTCAAGCCCCAGGAACTTCCGACTCTTCCATCGGAGTCCGAGAACGTATCATCTGGAGGAACCAGTTCAATATTGCACCTAAACGTTTACGTTGCTGTCTTGTGTGGAACAATACTGGTCATTAACTTCTTCCAAGATCCAGGAACTCCCAACTCTTCCATTGAAGTCTGAGAACATACCATCTGGAGGAACCAGTTCAATATTGCCCCTAAACGTTTACGTTGCTGTCTTGTGTGGAGAGTACTGGTCATTAACCTCTTCCAACCCCCAGGAACTCCCAACTCTTCCATCGGAGTCCGAGAACGTACCATCTGAAGGAACCAGGTCAATGACGCACCTAAACGTCTACATTGCTATCTTGTGTGGAACAGTACTGGCCATTAAACTGTTCCCAAGCCTCAGGAACTTCAACTCTTCCATCGGAGTTCGAAAACGTACCATCTGGAGGAACCAGATCAACACCGCACCTGAACGTTTACATTGCTATCTTGTGAGGGACATTACTGGTCATTAAACTATTCCAAGCCCACTTTGGTTAACGATTTGGCTAGCCCATTAACAACTTCTGGTGATGACATTACCTGCTGTACGGACTACTTTGGGGGCATACAACAACTATTTGGCGAGCCAAAATGTTCTATCTGCAGACGAGGTGATTTTGACAAAAGGCTGTTGAAAGACAAAAAAATCCCCTAAATTGATTTATTGAGCTCACTAAATGAAAATACCTGCATAACTACAATTGTCTTGATTTAAAAATTATGAAAATTTTTTTTCAAAATCACAACATTTGACCTAATAATGTTCTAAATTTGCAGTTCTAATTGGTATTTTAACTGTTATTGGTCCGTTATTTTTGTATTCAGCCGCGAAGCCGTTATTTCTGTATTCGGCCGCGAGGCCGTTATTTCTGTATTTGGCTGCGAGGCCGTTATTTCTGTATTTGGCTGCGAGGCCGTTATGCTGTATTTGGCCGCG
>JAHWFP010106040.1:0-18361 GCA_023313725.1 Lithobius niger
TGGTCCAATACAACCAGTAGATGTTTTCAACTGGATCAATACCTCCAACATGCTGTAGTGTATATTTTCATCTGGTGCAGTAACCAACAGTAGAATACCTTCATCAAGACTAGTAACTCCAGTAAGAAATGCTTCATCAAATGGACTGTGCTAGTTAATTGGCCCAGTAAATCCAGTAGAGGTTTTGCAGCTGGATTTACTGGATTTAAGTAAACCAATAACCAACATTTAACTGGACCTGTAATTCCACTAAGGAAAGTTTCGTTAACACTTGAACTGATTAGTTGGACCAGTAAAACCAGTAGATTTTTCTCAATTGGACCAAGAACTGAACTAGTAACCAGCAGTTAGTAGAATATATTAAGCTGAACCAGTAACTCAAGTAAGAAATGTTTTGTCAACTGGTGAACTGGGCCAGTAACTCCAGTAGACGATTGCAGCTGGACCAATACTTCCAGGATATTATGAATTGGTCCAATAGCAACTGTCAATGGAATTTAAACAAAGCAGTAGGACCAGTAACTCTAGTTGGTAACGGTTCATCAACTGGAGGGCTAGGTAATGGATTTTTTCACCAGTAGATTTTCTCAACTAGACCAATAACCAATGGGATGTTATGACCTGGACCAGTGTCAACTATCAAGGGCATTTAACTGGGCCAGTAACCAACAGTAGAATATGTTCAACAGGATCAGAAACTCCAGTAGGACTACGAAATAGTTAAGTAGACCAGTAGATTTTTTTTCCAACTGGACCAGTACCTCTAGGATATTATAAACTGGAGCAGTAGCAACTGTCAGTGGCATTTAACTAGACCAGTATTCAAAAGTAGACTATAATAATCCTGTCTCTGTGGTATACTACCGTAGAAATTGTAGTTATTATTCGTTTAACCAATAGTAAAGGCTTTAGTAGTTATAAAAGAACGAAAAAACTTGGGTAGACTTACCACAATCTACACGAGATTCTATAGACGCCATTCTGCAAAATGGCTGCCATCAATCTTGTTTTTTGCCTATTTCTGCTTTAAGAGCTTTAAGTCTCCCTTGGCGTATCTAAATATACTCCAACACTCCTAAAATGATGTAGACTTCATGAAAATCATATTTTAGATAATTAAAAGGAAAACATAAGGTAAAACTATACAATTAGTTCAACCAGTGATTATTCTAAACTGAAACTACGAGATAGACGTTTCAAATAAATGATTTATTGCACAAATGCACCTTTTTATAAGGAAAGAAAGATGCTACCAAATGTAAGTGTAGAAAACTACGAAAATACTAAAGGAATTGATTGCTTCTCCCTTAAGTAGTCCTCACCACACTTGTTTCGAGGTTCTTCGTTGCTAGGTGTACAGTACTGGACGTTATTCCAGCAGAGTTACCTTGCTCGTCCCTTTGGCGTAGTCACAAGCTTTCTGTTCCAGTAGGAAAAAGGGAAACCCCAAAAGCAAAACAGATTCCCTACTAGGACGGGATTTTTGAATCTCGAAATGTGTCTGTGAGAGCAGTCAAAAAATGCAACTCCGAGGGGTGGATCACTCACGTCGTGAGTCGATGAAGAATGCAGCCAACTGCGAGAAGTACTGTGAATTGCAGGACACATTGATCATTGACATTTTGACTGAACATTGTGGCCACCACTCACTCCTTGGGCAATGCCTGTTTGAGGGTCGATGAAACGATCTCTCGTGAGCAGGTTGTTGGTTCTGGCGACCGGTGAGGTTGAAAAACCTGCCTTGAGATGAGAGGGGTATTTCGATGTGAGGGGCAGCAATGTTCTGGGCTAACCGACCATTTCCATTCCGAATTTTGTTATACCTATATAGCCCTAGGGCTTATGGCTAGCATTGCGAGTTGGAACCAACATCACCTGACTGGCTCTCAGTCCAGGCATACCACAGAATGGTTGATTCTAGAGTTTCTGCTCTGTGTTCATGACTGTACAGATTTAGAATGGCAGGGAACACCGACCATTTGCCTAGCGTGGCCTGACCAGCTTCCCTTGTGGCGACTGTGATGAATACCTAGGACACTCAGCGTGGGCTGACCGGTTGCCCTTGCGGCGGCTATCACGAACACCTAGTGTGACTGGACTTTGAACCCAGCTGAACTCTCACGAAGAGTAGTCGACTGACGAGAAATTGACGTTGAAAAATAATATGATAGGCGATAGACCCAACCAAGTTGAGGTACGCTCAGCCTAGTTTCAGAGACCTGCTACCTATCTGCAGTATTCCTGGCATGTGTGGAGCGGATAACAAATTACTTGTCAGTGTGAAAAATCTTGTGACATGCATGGGGCCCGGTCCATTAAGTAAAACGGAATTCACTCTAATTGCATCTTGCCATTGTGGCAGTATGGACTGTGGTTATCTGGAGTCTGAAGGTTGTACAGCAGCTAAATGTAGCCTAGAGGGACCTTCACCGTACGGTGGTTCGTGCCTATCACCTGATCCACCACTACCACTACCATCACCATAATGATCACCATCATCATTATCATTCTGAAAAGTTCTGGATACATAGAGTGATTATCAGACCAGCACGACAATTTTTGTTCTTCAAAAATAACTGTAAAATTTAAACTTGAAAAATGAAAGAAATAAAAAGAATGAATAATATGCAGTCAATTACGAACATGTAAAACACCGTGAAAGAGTTTCCATGTTAATCTGTCATTCAGTTTTTCATTTCACTATATAAACATTGTTTTGTTTGTTATTACGTGAAAAAAATGTTACTACTATTAATGGGGTAAATACATCAGTCCTAGGATTATATATTCAGACACGTCAAGGGAATCTGTAAGTGTTCTAAAAGCTGAAATTCGCAAAAAAGAAGATTGATGGCAGCCATTTTGTAAAATGGCGTCTGTAAAATTTCGTGCAGACTGTGGTAAAGTCTGGTCAATTTTTTTTGTACTTTTAATAAGTCTTAAAGCCCCTACTTTTCGTTAGACAAATCAGAACTAAATTTTCTACGGAAGTATACCACAGGGACTGGATTTTAATCAGCTGGGTCGGTATCTCCAATACATACAACCTCGAAAGTTCAGAAAGTTTAGAAAGATTGTACCGGGTAATTTGGTAACCGAGATAACAGGACCAAGCAAGCTAAGCGGGACGGATGCACGTTTCCTATTTTGCATCTTCCCACTTGATTCCTTGAACTGCCTTCTCACTGTATGAAAGACAAACTGTTGAATTCAACAGTAACTGTGTATACTCTATGATCTGTAACTAAATCCCAACACCATGGAGGTTCTTTTTGTGTAGCATTAAAGCATTTTAAGTAAAAGAAATACGTAGATCTCAAAGAGCATTGCACACTGATTTTAACCAGGTGTGAGCCAAAAAACGAAAAGGTGGTGGCTGTAGCTTTGATTTTTTTTCGTAGTTTAGGCAGCACCTGGAAAAATCAACTCAAAATTAGTTTGTGTCTCAAGGCCGTTTTTCATATTACTCTCTTCTGCAGGAACGCGATACATAATGAAAAGCATGTGTTCCTTTTCTTATTTTATTGCTTTTCAATTAGCGATTAATAAATGTCGTATAGAAACACTAATAGTTTTAGATAATACTTTGAAAACATCATATGGAATCTACATCATTAAGGACGTATGATGTGCGTGTGTGTGTGTTTGTTTGAACCTCTACTTCTCTCGAACCAAAGCACCTACAAACATGGGAGTAGGACCAAACGAAAGATAATTAAATTGCGCTCAGGATAGTCCTATTTCCATCGCTGCAACTTGATATTATGACCCTAAAAAACACGAAAAACCCTAAAAAAATAACGTAAGTTTTTTTTTAAACCCTCATGATGTTTGTTAAGTGACGTCATAGTTTGTTCATGAAAACCTCCTGGAGCGAAGAGAGAGGATCTGGAAAAGGATGCCCGGGAAAAATAACCTAAAAGGACGACGTATTTTGCAACACACCACATATAGATCTTAAAATAGAATTTGTATAATTGACTTGATGCATGGAAAAATCAAAACAAAAGATTTCGTTTTAAAACAGTGTCAAACATTTATGTTTCTGAAGAACGGATGTGAGTGGATTGAACGATCAAAGTGAGCGATTTCCACGTAAACAAAACCTTTTTATGTGTGTTTCACTTTGCTCTATTAATCTTTCATCTCTCACCACCGCAGGGGAATACTTCTGGAGAAGAAGACATACAATCCTGCAAACAAACAAATCGTATGTTTGGAATGATGTAGGTGAAATGTAGATATGCTGAGAAATGTGACGAACGAACTGTGAAGCAACATTTCCAATTAGTTTCCGTCGAAATAATCAGCACATCGAATTAATCAGTACAGTAAACAGTACATAGAATTTACATGAATCGTGGATCGTCTTCAAGCTATTAGTTACATACTGAGATGGTGTGGAGAAGGATGCACGCCAAAAATAACCTAAACTGACGACGTATTTTGAAACGTAACACATGTCGATATAAAAATTGGTTTTGTATCAACTGACTTGATGCATGGAAACCTGGTTTTAAAAGGGTGCCAAACATTCGTGTATCTGAAGCACGGTGATGCTTGTATTGAGTAGGCAGAGCGTGCGATTTCCATGTAAAGTAAACTTTTTCAATGCGTGTCTCTCTTTGCTCTCTCTCAATCTTTCATCTCTCACCTTCATAGGGGATTACTTCTGGAGGAGAAGACGTACAAATGTGCAAACATACAAATCGTGTGTTTTGAATTACATAGATGAAATGCAGGCACGCTTAGAAATGTGATGGACAAACTGCAAGCAATTATTACAATTAGTTTGCGTAGAAATAATCAGCACATGATTTTACGATGCTCTTGGAATCAAAGCAATTACTGGAAGCGTGGATCGACGCGCACGTAGCTCTCGGATGGCCAGACTGTTGGAATGATTTATGGTTATTATTTGTTTATTCAGTGAAGCCTTACGAAAAACGCGTACTGCACTCTGACCATTTGCTTGATCATTTTAGACGTGGAATGTGTGTCAGCAGCACAAGAGTTGCAGCATGAAAGCTCCTCGAGTGTAGCGAGACGACGCGGAATGAGCGAGCAAAGCGAGCGACTCTGCTAGTGATGGTTTATTGAAACCAATTTAGCATATTTGTGTACTACAACATGCATCCACCTTACAGAAAATAAAATAAAAGATGTGTGATTTTCGTGTGAATCGGTTGTTAAATTAGTTGGTTTATAGATCTAGCAGGATATGATGTTGGCTTAATTTTACGTAACAGTGGAATTTTTCTTTTCAATATACTGGCAACGATTTTTTTCATTGTCCGTTTAATACTTGTTTTGTATGGGACAAGGCTTCGTACCATTCCAAATCTACTTACAGGAGAATGATAAAAATGTACGTACACAAAATATGGCTTCATACACACGAAATGATGGTAGTTTGAATGACCATAAAAGGTCCCACCAAAGTTATTTATGTGTTACCCATTGAACTACACATCGTTGTGTAAAGGTTTAAACAGGAGAGTTGTAAAGCAAAAAAACAGAATGGAAGTCGCCGAATTCGTTTTTAATATTGTAAACGTGGTTTTATTTGGATGGAGCCTACTTGCTATTTTCTATGGTTAGCACTTTACTTTGTTACACTATCGAGCAATGTGTTTCTGTATATGATCGGTTGTTGTTCACATGAGTGTGTCGCTGAGTGAGTTAGTGCATTCTGACTGGTATGACTCTGACATTCTCCGCTTTCTGTTATAAACAAGTAAGATCCCCTGAATAAAACGCCCTCTTAACATTTTGTTCCACAACGCTCAGAAAGTACTCGATGAACTCTGCTGTGCATCTCTCTCTATTAACAGACTTAAGAAGCCGTGAGAGTTTTACATATTCACTGCATGTTTTCAAGATATGGTTTCTTGTAATTTACTAGTTTAGTTGATGATTTCTTGTGGTGCAAATACGACTTTTTATTTACGGGTGTTTCCATGATACATTAATTAATTATTACATTACAATAGTCAACAAAGTTGTGGGAAGATCTGCCGATGTACAGAATTTTAGAATAGGCTTTGGGCCTATTGTAGGCGGAAAGAACAGACCTTTATTTCAAATTTATATCTAGTGTTTATTTTAATGACTGTACCATATTTGTTAATGCTCCTTAAAAATCTGGGGGAAATGCTCACTCGGGTAAGTTTGGGCTATTTGCCTTTTGGTGTGACGTACTGCTGTTATTTGCAGGCCTTTGTCTTATTTTAACTTTTTTCTTCAAATAGGACAAAGCTACGTATCATATTTATTTTAACAGGCTTTCGTTTGCTCCATCACTTAGTGTCTGTTTAGTTATTTGTAGTTTCTTTCCGACACTAAAGATGTGAGCTATCTCCGCCGACTAAAAATAAAACGGAACGTTTGCTACGGTGGTGGAGCCGCCGCCGCTAATAAATCTGACATTGTTACAACAATAATTACTCCTGTGCAAAGTGCCTTCAAATTACAAATGTTAATAATAAAGCATTTAATTGTAGGCTACGCCAAACAATCATCAGAGTTTGAGTTTGAGTTTTTTTATTGAGCAGAAAGGGCCTTCGAGCCATGCGCTCATGCTACTAACTAACCTAGTTACTACTTAAACACTTAAAAAAACTAACACAGTAACACATTAAAACACATCAATGTACATCAAATATCTGCCCGGACTTCACTAAGGCAAACACGACAGAATGCGAGCGATAGTTTTTAACAATACTCAAAAGATACAGGAGGTTGGCAATACTGCCGCTGGTCAAATACTTGACAACGCCACCAAAGAAAATATTGAGGTGCACACCTCTATCACGCACAACGACAGAGATATGAAAACCATATTATAATCTATCAGTAACGATCACAATATTGCAGGTCAAAAAGTATTAGCTCTTGGCCTAATTTTTAGCCTTTAGGCCTAATTTTTAGTTGTCATTTTTATTTCGTAAGTAACAGCTGCGTTTGAGATTAGTCTTAGTCATTAATGCGCCACGGCATCGAGACTATACACATTGCCGTGGTAACAAGGAATTTTTAAACTATTACACGCAGGCATGTTGTTGTTTCGTGCTGTGGTGCATATACATCGTATCATGTATAGTTTGGGTTTATATGTATCACTTCGCGGTGATACGATGATTTCTTATTTGGGATTCCCATCGCTAGTGTAAATGCTAGTTTCGTTGCCATATTGAAGGTAACCCCTCCAAGCATTCTTTTTTTCAAATGATGCTAAGGTGTATCGTTAACGGAATCCTTTCGTTTTTTATGGTTGCGATGTTCCAGTAGTGGTTAAAATGCGACAAGCAAATGTTATTATTTCATTGAGTTACGTCGAAAAAGGTATCAGCTAGAAAGAAGCAACCAAAATTTAATTTGCCGTGTTTTTTACAGTTCACTTGACTACAACCAACATGGTGCATGCTTCGTTGGAATTCCTTAACTATTCACGACTCCAAATTTACAATGGTGAGTGTTAGAAATAAATTCGAATATTTGTAATTTCTCTAGTAATAATTGTTCGATTTACGACAAATTTTGGCTCAGCAATACTAATTAGGGTATCAATCGTTGTACCAAATTTCATTCCAAACCGATCTTTCGTTTGGGCTCCACCCAGACTAAAAATGTGCAACCACCCAACCAACATTTTGCAATTTGGGGTCCGTTATAGGCTACGCTTCACTCGCTTCGCTCGCTTGCTCTGCCAATGAAGGTTCTTACACTTTGTGTATACATACGTAACAGTATGTGAGAAAGGTGTACTCACTCAATAATAATATGTCGTAATAATTAGTACGAACTTACTATTCCTATAAGTAAAATCTCCTCTCGAACAGAAGGACTATGTACGAAACGAGAGATTTTAAACGAGAATTTGTAGCCCAACGACTAATAGGGATCAAATCTTGCTTATGAATATGAGCAGCAATGTGTATAATAATTACATAAGGTATACATTTAGTTGCTACGAATAAAAATGTAACAGAATCTCATGTCATTCGTCCGGAAATTGCGTGCTTTGCTTAATAATTTCTTTAAATAATTCATAGACTGAAATCATATTTGGTTTGTGATCAGGGGCTACCAATGTAAAATTGTAATTGCATCGACGACCTACTTTTCACTAACAAGCAACACAATACAAATTCATTTCAAAAGCCTGAATTTAGCTACTATGTAATTGCACGGCATCACCCAATATCAGTAATATGTGCGTTATTATAACATTAATTATGCATAACACGAAGCTGCAGTGATCTAACTGCAAATGTTGTCTACGTGCTGTCTACAACTCAAAGAATTGGCATTTTCCCCATATCTCTATATTACATCGCTGTTGTGGCTAAATGCATGAACCTAATGGAATAAAATTTTGCAGCAATATTTCCTGAAATAGAGCTGAACTATGTATGAGCTAGGTTTTATACCAGTTGATAAAAATCATAAGTGGTGGGCAAAAGTGTCGTCCATAAAAACAGTATTTCGGTTATTGCTGATGGAAATAAGCCAGATTCATACTAGAATATGACCAAGTCACTGTCATACCTACTTTACCAAAGTGGCCACTTGCCCCCTAAGCCCGAAGGTAAAGCAACGAACTCGTTATTGAGGACCTAACAGTGTTCAGGACTCTTTTCGACCGAAAGTACTACAGTCCCGTCCAAAAGTAAATGAACATGGCATTGTTGATGCAAATTCGTGCTGTAACAATGCAGAAGGCGAGCTGCTAGAGATGCATGAAGGTCATTGTTGTCATTTTCCATTGTATAACGGTGTATGGAGCTCCAAGAATGTCACACTATCGCTTCAGTAAAGAATTATCGACTGAACAAGTTAAGTGATTTATATCTCGTAAATTGCTTTTCGAAATTCTTTAGAATTTATGTATCAGGGCTGTTACAGGATGTTCAAGTTTGGTTAAAACCGCCCGGTAGACCTAAATGTCTCAACATTTGCCGTTGAAAATTATTTTTTTGGGTTTTTCCTTCCAGTCGAAAAGGGTTCCAATAGTCTCGCTTCAACATTGATATTTCGTGAACCATTAAACCGAATTTCAATTTCTAAAGTTTTTTTTTTGATAACCGAATTTGCCGTGATCTAGTTCCTATGAAACTAATGCTTCAATCTTATAGTTTAGCCTTTTTTTCTAAATAAGTGTCAAAGTAAGTATTAAAAATCGGTATTTTTATGTTGGCGAGCCTCAGCTGTGAACCCCTCTGCATTTTCGGCATTGAAGCATGGAACTTTATAGATAGTGCGCCTTAAGAGCTTAAAAATGTGCCATAGAAAAAGTCAATCGGTCAAGCGGTTGCAGAGATGTAGGTGTTTATTTCCTACATGTCGGGCAGCCATACTGACGTCATACCACTACTTCCGGTTGCTTATGGGGATGATACCATGGTGCAAATGGAAGCTGGCATGGTGCAGAACAAGATTATTGAACTTATTCGTTTGCTTCACTAAGCTGTGCACGGGACCCTCTATGGCAATGCACTACAAAATTTTATTGTAATTTAAAACTATAAATCGACTTATTTGGTAAATAAATTTCAGGTTCATCATGAGCGTCACAGTGCAGTATGCCTTCAAAGTCTTTGTTGGTAATTGCTAAGGTTATTACACATCCATTATAATCAGATGATAGATCGACAGCTGTAAAACTAGTGACAAGTAAAGTGAAAATTATCCCGTTCTAATCTAATATTCCATATGTCCAAGGTTTTGGATTGTTCTTTTTGTGTTTAGGGATGTTTAAAACTAAGCCTCTTATTGTAATTAGTATTAAAAAATGCTTGAGCGTATAAAATACGGATGTAAGCCTTAAAAGACTTAAAGCCCTAAAGGAACAGATATTAGAAAAAGACATGTAAGCCATCAGCATCGCACTAATAACTGTAAAAAAATCTCCAGCGACCCAAAAAAACAAGTTGGAGCTTCTTTTTCACGTATTAGTGCGACGCTGATGGCTTACATGTCTTTTTCTAATATCTGTTCCTTTAGGGCTTAGTTTTTTAAGGCTTACATCCGTATTTTATACGCTTAAGCGTTTTTTAATATTAACATCCCTTGGTTTTTTTTTCTTGTTTTAGCAAGAATAACACAGAAAAGAACACTGTAATCACCTTAAACTAACTGTTATAAGAGAGTCTTTTCCATGGCTGATTCTTTTTATACTGCTAAGAGTGACTTTTGCACCCAATTTCATGTTTTTAGCTTTATCTATAAGAATTTGTTGCCCAAACCCCTGGGAGGCATCACAAGGAGGTTCTGGGGCGGGAGGGGGGGGGGGGGGCTTTTATGGCACTTTGGGTATATCATTGGGGTCCATGGCTGGTTCGATTTTTACTGTTAAGAAAAACTTGTGTACCAAATTTATGTTTTCTGCAAAATTTCAGCCAAAATTTGTTACTGCACTTAATGATTTCGGCCCATTGCTCTTCAATAATAATTACTCTGCCGATGCGAGTACTGCAGTCACATCAAAATCGTGTTCAAAAGGCCCTGATCGGTGTTAATACCTACATTTTGAGCTGTACAAATTGAAAATTGGTTCATTGGTTCGATCTCTAGGTTAGAGCAAAAGTTCTAACCCATTTGGCTTTCCGTGTCAAGAATAATGTATTTCCATTAAAATAGCATGCGAAAAGCCCTAGGCCTTGTCCGTACCAACGTTTTAAGCTATAGAACTTGAAAATCGGTTCTGTGTTCGATCTCCAGGCGAGGACAGAGGCCCAACAGCAAGCAACATTAATGATTTCTGCCCAGTGCTCTGCAATAATAATAGCTCTGCCGACTAGAATATTGCAGTCACATCAAAATCGGGTTCAAAAGGCCCTGGTCGGTGTTAATACCTACATTTTAAGCTATACAAATTGAAAATTGGTTCATTGGTTCGATAACTAGGTGACAGCAAAAGTTTTAGCCCATTTGGCTTTCCGTGTCAAGAATATTGTAGTTACGTTAAAATAGCCTGCGAAAGGCCCTAGGCCTTGTCCATACCTACGTTTTAAGCTATAGAACTTGTAAATCGGTTCAGTGGTTCGGTCTCCAGTTGAGGGCAAAGAGTCCCAACAACAACAACAACAACAAGAAATGGCCATGCTGTGGACGCCGAACGGTTTGATTGTTGTCTTTAAAATGTGTAATGTGGTGAAATAGTTACGACACGACCCCATATACCGAATTTCGTTGATCAATGTCAATTCTGGGCGAGACTATAGGAGTTCAAAGTTTGGCGTTTAACATGGAAGTTCATGCTGAGGCTTACATAAGGACCGCTACCACGGTCCTTGATATACGAGTGTAGCTTACCTGCCAAGCCGTTACTGGTAATTTCTATAGTGAAATTAACCTGTTACCATTGCATGGGTAGTTAGTTCAAAGGTAAACGTTTTCCATATGGCAGACCACATTAACACTGTCCTGCTTTCTGAGCTTACACAGCGACGTTGTTCAAAAAATCAATATACCATCATCTATTTTTCAATCTATTCTAGTTTTTGGAGACCTTCGCCCCACCTACTCGTTATTGACCACGTTTAAAAGCAATTTTCTGTGGGCGTGTGGTTGTGTAACTGATATCATTTGACTTGCTTTTCCTGTTAACTTGATGTTTACCATAGCTCGTAATGTATATAAATAATTAACAAATCATAAATAATTTCGTCTGTATGAGTTTCGCTGAAGCTTACCCGGAGCCTTTCGTTATAGACTAAATGTTTGAAGAAAATTTGTTGCTTGAATAGCATCATTTGCGTCGTCATACGAATGAGTCTGATGAAAATGTAAAAAATGAATCCGCAGTTGCACAGAAAAATTTCATCGATAGCCACTGCTTTGGTAAAAAAAATATTTAAATAATTCTATTAATTTCTGAGAATGTGGTATTTAAAACGAAACTGGTGCACATAAATATTTCAACTTTTGTTCTATTTGTTTCTTGTAAACTCCAATAGTATTTGTCTTTTTTTAATGTGATAACTTCTATTTTCCAATTTATCCAAAACTCTGTAGTTTATTTTAAAGAGGTTAAAGTAACTACATCAATTACATAACTATTCTTTTTATTCCCGTGCAATCTTCAAAAATCAGTTGGATCGACTTATCATTGCATTAGTTTCCTGGATTCTCGTTTGCTTTAAATATAATATAAAGAAACACCCGTAGTAACAGTACCCGGATGCTTTTTTTACGATAAAATCCATTCGAAGCTCTTGTGAAATACCCCTGACCATCAGAGACCACCAACACCTTCAGGCGCTACTTTCTACGGGACCAGTAACCAATGGTTAATATGTTCAGCTGGACCATTACCTCCAATAGGTAATTTCAACTGGATCAATATCATCAATGGATATTTTGACCTGGACCAGTAACTAACAGTAGAATATTTTAAACTGGACCAATAACTCCAGTAATAAATATTTTTGCTACTGGTGAACTAGTGAACTGGACCATTACAACCAGTAGATATTTTCTACCTGACCAAAACCATCGGTAGATATTCACAATTGGACTAGTACCCAACAAGAATTTCAAATGCAAAAATTGTACTGGACCAGTACGTTCAACAGAAAATTTCAACTTGGCCGGTAACCAACAGTAGAATCTCTTAAACTGGACCAGTAACTCCAGTGAGAAATTTCTAGCTGCTGGTGAACTGGTCCAATACAACCAGTAGATGTTTTCAACTGGATCAATACCTCCAACATGCTGTAGTGTATATTTTCATCTGGTGCAGTAACCAACAGTAGAATACCTTCATCAGGACTAGTAACTCCAGTAAGAATTGCTTCGTCAAATGGACTGTGCTAATTAAGTGGCCCAGTTAATCCAGTAGAGGTTTTGCAGCTGGATTTACTGGATTTAAGTAAACCAATAACCAACATTTAACTGGACCTGTAACTCCACTAAGGAAAGTTTCGTTAACAGTTGAACTGATTAGCTGGACCAGTAAAACCAGTAGATTTTTCTCAATTGGACCAAGAACTGAACTAGTAACCAGCAGTTAGTAGAATATATTAAGCTGAACCAGTAACTCAAGTAAGAAATGTTTTGTCAACTGGTGAACTGGGCCAGTAACTCCAGTAGACGATTGCAACTGGACCAATACTTCCAGGATATTATGAATTGGTCCAATAGCAACTGTCAATGGAATTTAAACAAAGCAGTAGGACCAGTAACTCTAGTTGGTAACGGTTCATCAACTGGAGGGCTAGGTAATGGATTTTTTCACCAGTAGATTTTCTCAACTGGACCAATAACCAATGGGATGTTATGACCTGGACCAGTGACAACTATCGAGGGCATTTAATTGGGCCAGTAACCAACAGTAGAATATGTTCAACAGGATCAGAAACTCCAGTAGGACTACGAAATAGTTAAGTGGACCAGTAGATTTTTTTCCAACTGGACAAGTACCTCTAGGATATTATAAACTGGAGCAGTAGCAACTGTCAGTGGCATTTAACTAGACCAGTATTCAAAAGTAGACTATAATAATCCTGTCTCTGTGGTATACTACCGTAGAAATTGTAGTTATTATTCGTCTAACCAATAGTAGGGGCTTTAGTAGTTATAAAAGAGCGAAAAAACTTGGGTAGACTTACCACAATCTACACGAGATTCTATAGACACCATTCAACAAAATGGCTGCCATCAATCTTGTTTTTTGCCTATTTCTGCTTTAAGAGCTTTAAGCCTCCCTTGGTGTATCTAAATATACTCCAACATTCCTAAAATGATGTAGACTTCATGAAAATCATGTTTTAGATAATTAAAAGGAAAATATAAGGTAAAACTATACAATTAGTTCAACCAGTGATTATTCTAAACTGAAACTACAAGATAGACGTTCCAAATAAATGATTTATTGCACAAATGCACCTTTTTATAAGGAAAGAAAGATGCTACCAAATGTAAGTGTAGAAAACTACGAAAATATTAAAGGAACTGATTGCTTCTCTCTTAAGTAGTCCTCACCAAACTTGCTTCGAGTTCTTCGTTGCTAGGTGTACAGTACTGGACGTTATTCCAGCAGAGTTACCTTACTCGTCCCTTTGGCGTAGTCACAAGCTTTCTGTTCCAGTAGGAAAAAGGGAAACCCCAAAAGCAAAACAGATTCCCTGCTGGGACGGGATTTTTGAATCTCGAAATTTGTCTGTGAGAGTAGTCAAAAATACAACTCCGACGGGTGGATCACTCAAGCCGTGAGTCGATGAAGAATGCAGCCAACTGCGAGAAGTACTGTGAATTGCAGGACACATTGAACATTGACATTTTGACTGAACATTGTGGCCACCACTCACTCCTTGGGCAATGCCTGTCTGAGGGTCAATGAAACGATCTCTCGTGAGCAGGTTGTTGGTTCTGGCGACCGGTGAGGTTGAAAAACCTGCCTTGAGATGAGAGGGGTATTTCGATGTGAGGGGCAGCAATGTTCTGTGCTAACCGACCATTTCAATTCCGAATTTTGTTATACCTATATAGCCCTCGGGCTTATGGCTTGCATTGCGAGTTGGAACCAGCATGTCCTGACTGGCTCACGGTCCAGGCATACCACAGAATGTTTGATGCTAGAGTTTATGCTCTGTGTCCATGACTGTACAGATTTAGAATGGCAGGGAACACCGACTATTTGCCTAGCGTGGCCTGACCAGCTTCCCTTCTGGTGACTGTGATGAATACCTAGGACACTCAGCGTGGGCTGACCGGTTGCCCTTGCGGTGGCTATCACGAACACCTAGTGTGACTGGACTTTGAACCCAGGTGAACTCTCACGAAGAGTAGTCGACTGACGAGAAATTGACGTTGAATAATAATATGATAGGCGATAGATCCAACCAAGTTGAGGTACGCCCAGCCTAGTTTCAGAGACCTGCTACCTATCTGTGGTCTTCCTGGCATGTGTGGAGCGGATAACAAATTACTTGTCAGTGTGAAAAATCTTGTGACATGCATGGGGCCCGGTCCAGTAAGGAAAACGGAATTCACTCTAATTGCATCTTGCCATTGTGGCAGTATGGACTGTGGTTATCTGGAGTCTGAAGGTTGTACAGCAGCTAAATGTAGCCTAGAGGGACCTACACCGTACGGTGGTTCGTGCCAATCACCTGATCCACCACTACCACTACCATCACCATAATGATCACCATCATCATTATCATTCTGAAAAGTTCTGGATACATAGAGTGATTATCAGACCAGCACGACAATTATTGTTTTTCGAAAATAGCTGTAAAATTTAAACTTGAAAAATGAAAGAAATAAAAAGAATGAATAATATGCAGTCAATTACGATCATGTAAAACACCTTGAAAGAGTTTCCATGTTAATCTGTCATTCAGTTTTTCATTTCACTATATAAACATTGTTTTGTTTGTTGTTACGTGAAAAAAATATTACTACTATTAATGGGGTAAATACACCAGTCCAGTAAGTGTTCTAAAAGCTGAAATTCGCAAAAAAGAAGATTGATGGCAGCCATTTTGTAAAATGGCGTCTGTAAAATATCGTGCAGACTGTGGTAAAGTCTGGTCAATTTTTTTGGTTCTTTTAATTAAGTCTTATCCATCTGGCTTCGACCACGCACGTCCCCGTTGCAAAGGACAGCTTTCTTTGGCCCTGGGACCCTAGCATACAATTTGCGAGATTACATTACCGTCATCTCGCACATTGCAAGGGACATCAGTCTTTGGTTGCCTCTGGGACCCTAGCACGCAACTTGCGACAAGACATACTCGTCGTCCCGCAGCACGGTGCAAGGGAAACCAATCCTTGGCCCGGGGATTGCCGCACACAACTTGCGACAAGACGTGTTCGTCGTCCCGCAGCACGGTGCAAGGGAAACCAATCCTTGGCCCGGGGATTGCAGCTCGTAACTTGCGACAAGACGTGTTCGTCGTCCCGCAGCATGGTGCAAGGGAAACCAATCCTTGGCCCGGGGATTGCAGCACACAACTTGCGACAAGACATGCACGTCGTCCCGCAGCACGGTGCAAGGGAAACTAATCCTTGGCCCGTGGTTTAACCGTCTGGCGTCAACCACGCACGTCCCCGGTGCAAAGCACACCGGTCTTTAGCCCTGGGATGCAAGCAGACAAGTTGCAGGAACACGTGTCCATCATCCCGCGTGCTGTTGCAACAACACCTACACAGACCTTCAAGTTCGCCAACGTCAAACCATTCGTCCTAGACCCTTCAAATTTGGTTTGCACCCAGCTGAAGGAACCCTCTCGACACCCAAAAATTTCATAGCTCTAGCTCCCATAGAAAAAAATCCCGACTTTTGACGCCCAGTGCTCTTCATTGGTTTCAAGTTCCCAAACTAAAGGTCCTAGACACTTCAAACTCGGTGGGCGCCTAGCTGGCTATACCCCCAGGACGCCCTAGAAATTTCAGACCCACAGCCCTAGTAGAAGGAGCGATATTAAATAAACCGGCTTTGAGTGTAGGCCTATATAGGACTAAATACTTCGACCGTCAATTGCGGACGAACGAGACGAGCTACGACCCTGGGGATAGGCTAGATCGCTTTAGGAGGACGAAATACCCCTAGCTACAAAATTTCAGACTTAAAACACGAGTGGTTATGGAGAAACAGCATACATGTTGTAAGGTTAGGTTTGGTTAGGTTAGTGGGACATTTTTTCGAAGTGGCTGTCGCAGGTTTTTTTTCGAATAGCTCGGCTCACAGAGGTCTCACCAACTTGTGGTTTGGCTTAAAATGTGCGTACCGACGTGGGCTATCCTCCCACAGAGTTTCATCAAGTTTACACGCCTAGTTTTTGAGCCCCGACACTTTAACCGATTTTCCGTACCTTCCGTAATGCTATGAAAAGTGCGACTTTGGATGCCAGCGATACAGGGTTCGGGCCACGGCGCCCATCTTCTGAGGCCGTCCATCTTGCATCATCCCCCGGCCACATGCCGCTTTTGGCTGCGATCCGACCACTTTTCATTTTTCCTGCATTAGCAACGCTGGTTATGGTCTAATCGCGAGACCAGCGTTGCTAACGCAGCGCAGGGTTTCTTTTAAATAGCGCCGCTCACAGAGGCGTTACAGACATGGGGATAGGCTTGAAATGTGCGTACCGACGAGGGCTATCCTCCCATCGAGATTCATGATGTTTAGACGACCAGTTTTTGAGCCCCGACAGTTTAACCGCGCGGCCCTACCTTCCGCCATGCTATTTCCTAGTATCGTCGCAGGGTTATTTCGAATAGCTCTGCTCACAGAGGTGTCACCAACTTGTGGTTAGGCTTGAAATGTGCGTACGGACGAGGGCTATCCTCCCACCGAGTTTCATGATGTTTAGACGACCAGTTTTTGAGCCTCATCAGTTTGACCGTGCGGCCCTACCTTCCGTAATGCTAATGGTGACGGTTAACATCCGTTCCATCCTGACATAGCTCGGCTCACAGAGGTCTCACCAACTTGTGGTTGGGCTTAAAATGTGCGTACGGACGAGGGCTATCCTCCCACCGAGTTTCATCAAGTTTACACACCCAGTTTTTGAGCCCCGACACTTTAACCGATTTTCCGTACCTTCCGTAATGCTACGAAAAGTGCGACTTTGGATGCCAGCGATACAGGGTTCGGGCCACGGCGCCCATCTTCTGAGGCCGTCCATATCGCATCGTCCCCCGGCCACATGCAGATTTTGGCTGCGATCCGAAAACTTTTCATTTTTCCTGCATTAGCAACGCTGATTTTGATCTAATCGCGAGACCAGCGTTGCTAACGCTGCGCAGGTTTTTTTTTGAATAGCGCCGCTCACAGAGGTGTTACAGATATGAGTAAAAGGCTTGAAATGTGCGTACGGACGAGGGCTATCGTCCCAACGAGTTTCATGATGTTTAGACGACCTGTTTTTGAGCCCCGACAGTTTAACCGCGCGGCCCTACCTTCCGCTATGCTATTTCCAAGTGTCGTACCTTCCGTAATGCTAATGGTGACGGTTAACATCTGTTCCATCCTGACATAGCTCGGCTCACAGAGGTCTCACCAACTTGTGGTTGGCCTTAAAATGTGCGTACGGACGAGGGCTATCCTCCCACCGAGTTTCATCAAGTTTAAACGCCCATTTGTTGAGCCCCGACCGTTTAACCGCGTGACCCTACCTGCGTTTCGAGTGTCCGAGAACAGAACGCAGATTTTTTCGTGGTCGCAGGGCTTTTTTTCGAATAGCTCGAAGACTATTTGTCCGATTTTGATGTGGTTAGGCTTGTTAGATCGGCCATGAAAAGACCTATCTACCTTCCAAAATTCAGATCTCTAGCACTTCCGGTTCGCGATTTGACCTGCGTTAGCAACGCTAGGTGCACTTCCACATAGTATATAGGGACCTAGTGTCGA
>JAHWFP010106041.1:388-19386 GCA_023313725.1 Lithobius niger
ACAACAACCGTTAAAAAAATCATGTTACACAATTTTAATGGCCTTCCCCAGGGTTCAGTGCTAGACCCACTTCTTTTATTTTGTACTTAAGCTTTTAATACAACAACAACCGTTAAAAAAAACCATGTTACACAATTTTAATGGCCTCCCCCAGGGTTCAGTACTAGACCTACTTCTTTAATTTTGTACTTAAGCTTTTAATACAACAACAACCGCTAAAAGAAAATCACGTTACACAATTTTAATGGCCTCCCCCAGGGTTAAGTACTAGACACTTCCTTTATTTTGTACTTAAGCTTTTAAATACAACAACTGACGAAAAATGGTAAAAGAAAAAGACCAATCATCATGTATTATCAGGTGATGATCGGACAGGAGACAACTTGATTGACGATACTGCAAAATTAGCCATTCTTGAAAGACAAAATTCAAATAACCGTCACACCCACCGCTTTATGTTTACAACCTTTAGAATAATGGAAACCGCATATCCAAAACCGTTCCTCATACACCAAAACACGAAATTTACAAACTTCCAACAACTTCCCAACACGGAAAAAAAATTAAATAAGACTTTTCCGCTTCCACATTTCCTTTCTTTTCTTTGCAAAGAAAGACAAAAAAAAAACCAAATGGAACAACGACAACTTTAAACGGAAATTTAAAAGACTAAACTTTCACCCTACAATTTGTGCTTGGCACGAAAAGCTTTTCAAAATCCTAAGTAAGCCAAACGGCTGCCTTTGTTCAAACGCCTTTGAAAAGAGGATGGAAGAAAACTCGTCGCCGTCGTCACAGACTGAAACAAGCTAAAAGCTTTCGAAATTGGGCGGCAAAAGAAATAAAGACGCATTTTCAATCCAGAGGCTTCCTTCCCACACCCAAAACACCTAAATTCAATCAAAGTACAGACACAGAAAGCTCAAATGTTTTCTCGATCCGCCGACAAAGGCAGTGTTTGATGAAAGCACGGAAAAATCTTTAACGGGATAAGCGAAAATGCTTATAGACATTTACAGAACGACGAAATAAGCCCCCAACTGTGAAAACAACTATATTTGTGACCTATTTTTATTGAGAACGTTGTAGCAGGTTCAAATCCAAGAAAAACGACGTTTGGTTTGATAAGAGTCTACCCCCAAATTACTTGCCAAGTGCTAGGAGACATCCATGAACCACAGGTTCTAAGTGGATACTGTTGTATCAAACCGTTGAAAAAATATGTACATCAAAATTACTGCCAAAACATGGGTGGAGATACAGACACAAGTTTAGTACGTCCACTTTAGAATATTTATTACTTCGGAAGAGTTTACAAGTATTGGCAAAATAAAACGAACCTCACACCACAAGAGCAGATGCTCACGTGTGGGTAACGGTCATGAAAACAAAAAGAAACATTTTCTTGGAAAATAAGGAATAAAACGGTAATTAATGTGGAAAACAGGGTTTCCAGAATTAAACAAAGCACGATTAAGAACAAATTAATAAGAAAGACAAAGGGGGAATATGTACAATTACTAGAAAACAATGTGACCAAAAAAGAAAAGTTGTAAGTATTAACTCGTAATGCTAAATAACATTACTAAGCTCGTAGGGTTTGGATCTAATAACCACTTAAAGAAATGTTTCTTGAACGATTTCAGCCCAGTAATAAATTTAATTTCGGTATAAAAAATTTACTACCCAGATAGTAACTGCATTTGTGGAGTCTTTCCTTAGCAACTTTAGGTTGTACAACATAAAAACACAATTCATTCATAGTACGATGATCCGTCACAATACGAGTCGAGATAAGAGTATCGTTTTTACAAAAATTAAGAATGGTTCTACAGACGTACGATGGCATATTGGCAGAACACCTATAGCTGTTGATAAAGTGGAAAACAGCGATTCAGCGGAAAACATGACTCAGGTTCCTTCAGAAGGATGTTTGTAAAATTAAAGTAGTACAGCGCACGTTTACTAAAAGGCTGCGTGCAATGGGACCCCTTACTTACAGACAACGTCTTGCCTTGAAGCCCTCGGCCTTGAAACGCTGGAGGAGCGTCGTGTCAAAACCGACCTTAAATGCTGCTACAAACGTCTTATGGGTGACGTGTCTGACTCTGCCCCCGATCACCCTTTTCTTCTTCTTAACGAAGGCAGGCGTCTTCGTGGACACCCCCTCCAACTGAACTGAGAAACACTAAAGAAAAGCGGTAGGCACCAACTTTTTCTGGCAAGGGTGGGCCGTATTTGGAACTAGCTTCCACCTGAAGTTGTTCTGCCTCTTACCTTAGCCAGTTTTAACAACTTTACCACTGACAAATTCTACCAACCTCGATTTTCAGTCTTTTTTTTGTTGTAATATTTTCTGTAACATGTACATGTACTTGCTTTTTTAAATTTTTTTTAAAGGAGTAAGCGGTGTTCCATCAGTTTCTTTCCCTTTCCATTTGAAATAAATTTCTTAATTATTAAGATGTTAACGGTGTAGCTGACCTCGACTGAGTGTTCACCCAACAAATGTATATGGCCACGCCAACGTGAATCAAAACCATCGAGTCATGCTCCTGCACCCAAACATAGCACATAGCATCCTGTGTCTAAAGGATATAAAATATTATTAAAGTCTAATTCAAGAAGTTTCTCCCCATATTGGCCCCATCTGAAAGCGCCTCCCGGTCCCAGATTGCTGGTCCATTAACAAATAGATGTACATAAATATTTCCTTTCGAATACAGAATTAGTACCGGTGAACCTATGAACTACTACTATCTTGGGCCAACACGCTACAATGTTTTTGCTGCATTTTTCAAGGCAGCAACGGACACTTCCGGCGACGATACCCAAGATATCACTTCCGTCCGTGTATATATGGAACGAGTAATTTTAAACGTGACAAGAAGTTCATAAAAAAACTCTTTGGAACAAAAAGTGAAGAAACTCAACGGAATTAGCCTCTAAATAAACAAGTGTTGGACCAAACCAACTGTTTTGCCGACTGAGTCATTAGCCCATTACCACATGAAAATAATTATAAACCACCTCAGAAAGTATAGAATCCGTGCAGTCGCGCCTTGCACTACGGCTTATTTCCTGTAGTGCACTTAGGCATTGTATGAAGTGTTGAGGTGTCATGCTGATTCTCTTAGTTCCAATAGCTTTGAGCTTGGAATTCTGATGTTGCCATCTATAGCTTTAGTTTGAAAGTGCGTGTCACTGGAGCTGCTCACCTTGCTAGCCGAGCACTCGTCATTGCCTTATACCAGTTGGTAGGACGTACGGAAACAGTAAGCACGCACCTCCGGGTACTCTGATAACGGTAATAAAATTAAGAACTGTACTGAAGGCGCAATGTGACATAGTATGTAATACTGTTAATGGATACATTGTTACAACATTGTGTACAGTGTAATTATTGTATATTATAACCCCCAACAACACTACATTGTTGTGCAAGTTCACAGACTGCTACCAGACAGCAGTATAGGCATGGATGCGTCTACTCGAGTAGGAACCATCTAGAATCACTGCGAGTTATTGGAGAGCAAAGTTTCCGGATGTGGAAGTTATAGAACAGGATATCACGCCCAGGAGCATATAAGGGGCTGCTTGCTAGCGCATCACTCACTTGGGAGTTGACGTCCATATCACCAACATCACTTCAGCTATTGTACATCCCTGTTATAGCAGTTATGAACAACCAATCCCTTCTTACGGATTTATCACCGCGTGGCATTAATAAACGTCTGCATACAACATCAGCCGTGTCTTTATTCCACTTTGGGCTAAGCGGCGATACAGTCACTATCAAATTGTAACTTTATCATCACTGTGTCCTGTGGTACCAAGAAACAATTTAATGCCGATACTGACTCTCTCTTGCCAACCTTTATACACCTTATTACGTAACAGTTGTTTCTCCTTCCGTCATATCAAATAACAACGTTGAATACAAAATTACTCAGTCACAACGTGCACCGCAAACTTTGTGAATGATCCCCGAGGTCCCCAAACAAAGTGAGCAAACATAGCCAAGTGGCACGAGTGGCTGGTTGCTATACAACTGGAGGCGAGATCGAATCCATCAACCAACCAAGATCCACATCGGACCGTAACATTTTCTAAATCCAAAATATGAATTGCTACTTTATAAATAACAGGTCCACTGCACGTTTTGACCTCTCCGACTACGGCCCAACCACTTCAAAAACGTACACACACACCCTTCCACGAACCAACAATAAATTCGTCTCAAAAGCTTTCAGCCTTATACATATATCACCACGGCTGCTGGTCACCCTCTTCAAGACCGAAGAGTGCAGTTCTGGATTTGCAGGGTGTTTTCACGCCCACCCCCTCCTCACACCCATTTTCCCCTCACCCGCCTCCGCCCTTTTCTTTTGCCTGTTGCCTTTCTCCCGCACGCGGCCATCAGGCGCCATTACGAGCGAATAAATCCGTGCGGGGCTCGCGCCGGTCTCCGGACTCGTTTCCTGGGTCGCCGAGATGGACGCTGGTCCAATTTATGAGCACTCCCTCGCGGGGAAAGCAGCAGAGAACGCTGGTCAACCCTGTTGCTTGCTATACTCGGGGGCATTAAAGCACCAGAATATCTGGAGAGCAAAGGGGACACACAAGATCACCGCTAGGAGGGGCTTTACGCCAAAGAAGATAGCCCTAGACGTCCACTTTGGGATCCGAAGGAAGTTGCCATTTAACTCTTCCATTCCCTTTCATGCAAAAAGGGCCGTATGTTTAGCGTGTCTCTTCCATATCTCCGGTTGGATGTCTCTTAGAAACGGATCATGGTCGAACTTTCCAAGATTACTAAATATGGTACACTGACAATAATCGTGTCACTTTCACGCCGGATAAGGACTACCAATTTAGTTTTAACGGATTGAACAGGACGGAAAGCCAAGTGGGCTCGTCCTGTTTAATCCCTCATTTCACGCTCTATTGTGCGTTTCTTTTGATTTTGCTAGTGTGTGGCGCACAGCAAGCTTTCGCGCTCCCAGCCATAGCCATGGCTCCAGAGGGACAATTTTGTAAATCCCAGGTAAATCCCATCGGAAATTCGTAGGTTCTCATGCCACAATCGACATGAGCACGAGACATCACAAATGATGTCTTCTCTGAAAATGACACGGGTAGCTGAGGCCGGACTCGAACCCGGGACCTCTTGCACAGGAGACCGTCATGCTAACCATCAGGCCATCTTGCCCCAGTATTCGAATGCAGTAAAACTCGGGTGACCTCCCAAACAACTATGCACACAAAATAGAAAACTTGTTCTGTATCTCGCACTCGTATTGATAGCGCAGTCATGCAATTCTACAGTTCACAGCTTACATACAGTAAATCTGTATCGACCTAGTTATGTATATACTAAATGCGAACGATAACACAAGGTTTGTGAGGGTCCACTGGGAACCCAAGCGCAGCATGCAAAGTATAGCCGAGTGGTCACAGGATTGGGCTTCGACCAAAAGGAATCGAGATGAACTCTCACAACTACCCTGTGTACGTATAAGGTAACTCTATGTATATCATTACGAGCCTGTGCACGTATAAGGTACCGCTAGGTATGTCACTACTAACAATGAGTCAAAATCGGGAAAAATGGAGAGCCGAAAATATTTACGCCATCACCAACAAGTGAGGCAGAGCAAATTCTCATTGTTGTGTAGCTTTGCAGTTAACATTTAGACACGTAGACAAAAAAGACAAACCAGTTACAGAAGGATCCAACAAGGTTCAACTTCAACATGATCGGCACACATGACAATCGCATGATGAGTAAGGACAAGTGGCGAAACTATCAGTCCACAAGTGACGTCGTGACTTATTGGTTTACCTCTAGAAGCAAGTAATAAGCCATCCGGTTTGGCGACGGTACGTCGAGCTCTTCCAAGCACATGAAATATGGAGGACGATTAGCCGAAAGGGTCTGAAGGACTACTTGGGCGTCGTTTGATCTTTGCCAAAGCAAAAGGATGAAACTTAACTTTGCTTTCGAGCACGCAATTGCTCTATGAAATATGAAATATTTATACGCTTAGGCGATCTCCGTCTAACTGATGAGTGAGGGGCTTCGCTTTCAAGTGTTCTAACATAGCAGGATGGCGGTTCTGTAGGTCGAGAATACCCGTCTTCCACACGGGGAAACAAAGGCACGCTCGAGTGGCTACGTTGCTTTTACAACTGTTCCCACCTTAAGCTAGTCTGCGAAAAAGTAAAATCTCAGTACTGCTGACAGCATTGTTGTCTACAGACGAATCTTAACGACCACTGACCTTTATTTTAACATCATCATTACTGGTGACTTCATAACCGTAATCACTGGTGACTTCTTGGTTAAAAGTGCAGAATCAGGTAAAGGGAGAGATTAACGAAGAGAAAAGAAGCAGTAGGTGCACCTTGCAGTTAATTGTAAGTCAGAGGGTCTGCTGGTTGACGCTAGCAAAAATCAGCATTTTTGGCATCGTCAACACCAAAGATTTTCGCAGTAATTAAAACGGGAAACAAGCTACATCAGGTAAAAGGTCTTTAGCTCCGGCACAATATAACCGATATGTGGATGCAGAATACTGATATCACACTAATCTCCTTATACTCCCATCAATTTTGTGACGCTTTGGGCATTGACTAAACCATGTTAAGCATGATTTGACAGTAATTGGTGAGGGATGCGAACACGGAAAGTTACAAAGTAAAGAAGTAATTAGATTTTTCTGCAATGTTCAAAGTCATTCAACACATTAAAGTGTATATATGAAGGGAAATGAAACTGCAGTGTGAAGGTAAATAAACAAATCACCACATGTTGTAGACACTGGGAACGCAGTGAAGACCAGTGTGTTATGAAGGGTGTTGTTTACGTGCAAATGTGAATTATTGTATGCGCGATGTATCTTGAGTCCTGCAAGTATTTTGTGAGCAACTACGTCTTCCTGGATGGGGTGGCTTTAATTGATGGCCGCCATTGTTTTTGTAACCATCTTGGATATCAACAAGGCACTCTGCTACTGCAAACGTACAATCGATTATCTGTATTCGTTCTGCGGAGAACTCAAGATAGGCCGCGGACACTATAGTGTCGGGACAAGGAAAGTTCTGAGTAAAGCAGAATCTCCCTTTAGAAGTTCGTTTTGTAGATACATCAAACATTCACGAAGCGTAAACTAGTATTCTCCGATAAGTGCTTCATGTTGTAGTGCTTATCTGAAACGTATACGTCTCAATGGGTTTAACATACGGTTTGAATTAAACAAATTACCGTAAATCCTCTATATATTTGTAGCCCGGGCTACTGGTGAAAAATTAAGCCATTTTGACCTGTCTACAACTAGAGACCGGCTAAGGAAATTTACATGTAGAACATGTGTTCTGTGTTCCTCACCCCTTTCTGGTGTAAATATGTTATTATTAATATTATTATGTGCCTGACATTAAAAACGGTAAATGATGTCGCATGAGTGCTCTTTAATTTGGATACGGTATTTGTTTATGTAACGGACGTGCACTTTTATAGAAATTTTTCAAAATCAAGTCATTTTGACCCAGCTACAACTAGAGACCGGCTACAACTACTTCATGATTGACAAAACATCCGGCTACAATTAGAGACTGGCTACAAATAAAGGATTTACGGTATTGTAACTAGATCGCCATTCAGAAAGAATATAATGTAGCCTCAAGACAGACCACTGTATGACGCAGTGGAAGTTCGATAGTCCTATCACTTCGTTCCGTACCTTTAACCCAACTTGCACCACATCATTTGCGGCTTCGTTACCCTTGTCCGACAACTCATATCTCATTGCGTTCAAGTTGTGGGCGCCAAATACCTCGGTGGGAAGAGGGCGCCAGCATCGCAACATTCCTCTTTTCGGCGATCGAACGGTTGACGGACGTTGCGGGGAAAGTTGTGACAGGGTGTCAAGGGGAGGTGGGGGAGAAGGTAGGAAGGAGGGTCAATATTGGCGCTAGGGCGTGGGGGAAATGGCTTACAAATGGGGCGAGCTGCCAAACTAACAGCTTCTGCCACGGAGAAGCAGATATTTATTCTCGGACGCGACAAGTCAATACGCGATTCCGTCTTTCGCCCCGGTTTTCCGTTCCATTCCTCTTGAACCTTACAAACGCAGTTGGACGGCGTAACGTGTCATCGGTACTGGAGCTATCGCCAAAACTACAAGCGTCAATAGCCCATACCTCTTTTGCGGACGCGACGCTTTCCGCAAACAATCCCGCTGGATGAGTTCGACTGATAGTGGGAACCTTAGATAAACAGGCGGTATGGAGACGAGCGTTGGTCTATGGGTCGAACTGACGCCATGTCTGTACCTCCTACATGCAAAAAGTAAACCCGAGTTTGATAAAAGGTGTCTAAGAAAAGGTATTTTGGACGGTTTTCGCCTCAGCAGCCAGGTGGTGGTATTAAAGGCTATTTTAAGGATACTGAAGGTTACACGTGAAGCTCATCTATGTTTTACTAAACACCAGACTGTGTTCTTTCACGTATACAAATAAAATGATAGCGAGCCAGAATGGTGCACAAAAACACACAAAAAGCGACGTTTCGGGTCAGAAGACAACCCGTTTTCAATCGGCACACTTCACGCAAAACGCGAGCGTCAAAACACGAATTACACTTTATGGGTAATCCATTAAAAAAGGACCCAAGTTGCGTTAAAGGCCGACAATAGGAAACCTGCCATCGATTGCAGAAACCAGAGAGGAGGTGACAAGAATTACGGTGGTTGGCTTATAGTATACAGCAGTCCCCTATAGCCCGAAAAATTCATAATACCGAATTTATGCTTGACTGGAAAGTAGGCCTATATGTACTCCGAAAGTTGCTTATTTTCTACGTCCGGAGTACATTCTAGTAATGCATAAATTAGGTATTATGTTTTTGTCGGGCTAGAGGACAGCTGCGCATAAGCCAACTACCGTATTGTCACCTCCACTTTGGTGTCTTCAGTGTTTAGTCAGGTCCCCTTTCGTAGGCCATTAACCCAACTTAAGGCGTTTTTTACTTGATGGATGGATTATCCCTGAAGTGATATTTATGTTTTGACGCTCGCTTTTTGCGTGAAGTGTGCAGCTTGAAAACGGGTAAATTTGTGACCCAAAATGTCGCTTTTTGTATTTTTGTGCACCATTCTACCTTGCTGTCATTTCATTAGTGTATTGGTGCTTTTACCCATATATATATATACTAGCAGTTGTGCCCGGCTTCGCCCAGGGTTTTGTTTCGCCCGTGGTTGTTTCCCAGTTTCAGTCGGTGTGACCTGAACGTTGACTGCGATAGGCAATTTTTCTTCATGTAATGCTCCCCTTTTCCTCCCTCCAGTCTTCCCTCCCCCTTTCTTCTCATCATCTTCCTGCCCTTTTCATCAGCGTCGCCCTCCTCCTTTTGCGAGATTTTGTAAAAACTGAATCGGTCTCCATCCCAAACACCCCCAAAAAACGTACCTTTTAAGTTCAGTTAATGCTTAATGGTAACAGACGCACTCCCCCCCCCCTTAATCTCTTTAGTTATTATATCATTAGAATGCTAATAGCCGGGCTAACAGACTCACTGCCCACACGCTGGCATTTCCCCATCAGCCCTCCTTCTTCAGCTAAGTAAATTTCCTTCAGCTAAGTAACGGTCAATTAACGTTCAAAATGCATTTTTATTTTGGTATGTAGGCTAAGTGTTGTCGTGTTGCGTTAATTTGGTCCTAGTTCGTTTTGATAATGGTTTCGTCTGCGAGAATTGTTAGTAGTGGCATCTAGTGGGCAATCTCAGAAGCTTCGCGCTCGCTCCGTCCCTCACTCTCGCGCTCAGCGCACCCGTTTTCCTGGGAAACTCTCGCTTATAGTATAGGATCTCACACACACACACAACATAAACCTTAGTTTCCTAAATTTTCAACATTCTTTTTGTTATCTTTGGCAAGGGCTACAGGTTAAAGAATTTTGTAAAATACAGGAAAGTATTTTGTAATGGTAAATTTATACTTGGGATACATGTTCTCTATATTTATATTTCTTAGAACAAGTGCTTTAAAGTTTAACCCTCATTCACAAAACGGAAAAATAAAAACCGATATAATGTAGCATCAGCTTGAGTAACGTCTTGAAGCCGTATTCTCTCCCCTAAATCTTATACAAAGCCTGTAAATTTTCGTTGCAATGCACCTCCCTGTGTTAATTATGTTGCATCTGTATTTCTGTATGGTCAGTCTGCACATGATGATTTTATTCTAAAACTTTGTTCACAAATCAGCATCACATTTACCCAATTTAACCAAACAAACGCCCGTCGTAGCAAGCCCTCTTCATTCGCACCGATTCCAAGAGGAAGCGCGATAAGTACTCACGATCAAAACGTGATGCACTATCTCTGGGACACACAGGGACGACGCTAGAATCACTTTATTGGGGAGGCGGCAGTGCGGTAGCAATTTTAGCCAGGGGGGGGGGGGGGGGCCAAAAAAAAAATTTTAATTTTGGGGGCCCCCCCCCCCCCAAAAAAAAATATTCAAAATAACGCTCTTGTAATTCTTTTTCACACCGAACGTTCTTAATTGCTTCGTACCCTATTTTTGGGAACATTTTAAAATCCAGCTGTAAGAAAAATGATCTTTCAACTCTCTTAACAACTGGGCTCTATTGAACGTAACCTAAAGTCCTTCTTGTCACTTTGAAAGAAACTAACGTAGTTTTCGTAATAAATAACAAGAATTTTCTTCGTTTATACGTTTTATTTTGATCTAATGAGTGGGGGGGGGGGTGCCAGGCGGGCGGCCAAAAATGTGGTAGGCCGAGCGCCCCCCCCCCTCGCCCCCCTTAGCGTCGTCCCTGGGGACACACGACTACTTTCTGAAGTCGTGTGAAATTGCTGTTCTTATTATGTTAGTCTGTTGCCTTGGCCTGAATTTCATCAGGCAGGGAGGATGAATTTCATGCGGGAAGCTATAGTTTGATACCGATGTGCCAAAGTAGTGAATCATGTGATCAGACTGACCAACAGGGTGCCCCAACACTCTAAATGGACCAATCACATCACGCGACGCATACCTAAGGCACGCGTAAAGTAGAACATATATGAAACCACACCGAAAAGAACAACTGGCAATTGACTTCGCCACTTGAATAATTTTTACAAATTTATCACACTTTTCAATCACAATTTAGAAGCTACAAAGTTCCCCGATTTTGAGAATTTTTGCAGCATCTCTACCCTTCTCCCTTACTTATTGTGCTGTTCATCTGACAAATCGTGCCATTTTTAAAGAAAAGAAAAACCAACGGCTACACAATAACGACTTTCATCCCATTTAAACCCCCAGAAGAAATTAATTTTTTTCCCCCAATCAACAATTACGTCGCAGTGCCCGCACCTTCTCCAGAACCAACCAACAGAAACTCGCCACGGCTCGATCAAGATCAAGGCTTAATTCAGTTAGTCAATAACTAGGAACAAAAGGATATTCCTCCAATCTTTCAAATAAAAGGACACGTAATTGGGTCGGAGCGGTGGGCTGGCTCCAAGCCAAGCTACTCGTTCGTAAACCTGTCTGCCGGGAAGGCGAGCGGGATTTTCCGAACGTTCTCTTGTACGACATAACTTCGTTAAGCGAAACACGGAGCGTCGAAGCTGTTGATAGACACTAATTAGAGCCGGCCCCGAGAAAGGCTAAAATATGTACCGAGCCTCGGCTAATTAACTAAATAATGCCCAGGCGGCCATTCATTGTCACTCCTATCTTCAAAATATAATGCTGTCATTTTACGCTCCATACTTACCAACTCGTTAAACAGTTCCGAACTAAATTTAGAGTGGTTATTTATTGGATGACTTTAATGGTTTTAACATTTAGTTAACCTCACCCCCCCCCCGGGGCCCAACCTCACTTACATCCTTCACCCAAAGACACGAGTAGAAGTTTCCAACAACACTTCATATGATATACAATCGGTTGAATTTATTTATTTAATTGTGGAAGTCAGTATCGTAAACAAACGTCCGTAAAGTCTATTTTGAGAAAACGTGTCCAGAATTTGTATTGAGAGTTTAAAGGCGCCTGTTCACCACTTCGATAGCTTGTCCACATTCTAAACACAACATCCACGTTCCAGATTCAATAGGCTGATGTGGGTCACGTGACCTCGTTTTAGTTATGAAAATCGCGGCGCTGCTGCGGATAGTGTTGTGCCATTCTTAATTTACCGCTATTTTCGTTGTATTGCTCGAAGATTCTACGGTGCTGCAGCTAGGAGCTGAAAAGGCGCCTTTAAGGACTTGACTGACTTTTTTGTGTAAAGATCACCACCGAGCACCTTGATTCCTTTCACCAAAGGGGGAAAAGGGAAGAGGGCAAAGCATTAGCAGAGGTATTACAGGGTTCAGACAAAACCTGGACAACCCGGAAATCTCAGTGAAAATGAAAATAGTGCCAAAATCTCCGGGGAATTCAGGGAAAACAAGAAAATTTTGAAAATCACGGACACTTAAAAAAAAAAAAAGCTTTTGTATCGGATCTGTAAGTCCATTGAATCTGGGTTTCAAGATCAGAAACAAAATTCTAGGCTCGTAGCAATTTTAATATGTTCAAGTGATTTAGATATAATTTCAATAAACCAAATCTTAGGCCAATATCTGTGATGAAAATGTTTTTAGTCCTGTCTGGATTAGTCTCTAAACGGCTATTTTCTGGGATGTTGGATTGTTTTCGTACGAATATGAATAAAAACATTAGCTACTGCCCGGTTCCCTATAGTGTCCGCGGCCTATCTTGAGTTCACCACAGAACGAACACAGATAATAGATTGTACGTTTTTGGTACCAGAGTACCTTGTTGATATCCAAGATGGTTACAAAAACAATGGTGGCCGTCAATAAAAGCCGCACCCTTCAGGAAGACGTAGCCGCTCATAAAATACTTGCAGAACTCAAGATACGCCGCGCACACAATAACTAAACATCTCGCAAACACCTGGAAATTGCCATTGGATGCATCTGGAAAACCTGGAAATGTCAGGGAAATTGTGTATTAAAAAAATGTTTGAACCCTGCATTAGTGACCGCAAGTACTGGCAGGACCCTGCGTAGGATGAGGAGAGATTCAGTATCTAGTTAACTTCGCCTTAAACCTATCTAACCCTTGCTTTCATCCGACTACACAATGTACAGAGATGTGTATTAGACTAATAGTGACTGAATGGTGAGAGAGAGCATTCAGTCTTCCTATCTGAAGTAAGCTGGACAGGATATCATATCACACATATACCATAACATGTATCATAGACTGCCTCGCATATCGTATATCTCACAGGCATTCACTTGGGATGGAATTTCCAGACCTTTCCAGACCAAACTCGTGTTTTCCCAGATTTTTTTCGGTCAAATGAAAGTGCAGTACGACTTCAAAAAAACTGATTCGTTTTTCACTCAAACGGCAAAAAACTATGTCACATCACATTGCTTTACTAAATCAAAAACCAAACTGCCATGACTATAGTCTGTTCCACATTATGTTTGCAGGAAACTGACTGAATGATGCCATGTTTCCTTGTACTACAAGTGCAAAAAGTGTTGATATCACACTTGTTACTGTTACAGAGTTACTGTTAGAGTCTACGACTGCGATATTGACATGTTTTTGCACTCGTTAGTGGAAGAAAACGGGACATGATGCAGTCAGTTTCCTGCAAACATAATGTGGAACAGACTATAGAAACGGGCAATTCATCAGTGCCAAGCCTGCTTGTTACATGTGCAACTACCCTGGGAGGCCGCCAACATTGGACATCGCTTCAAACAATGGACAAAACTTGTTCTTGTCTTTTGGCAGAAGAATCCGAGCCAAGGCAACTAACCTATTACTAGGAAAAGACGTTCGTCAAATGGTAGAAATTCCCCGACTTTCAGTACATGTTTAACACATTTCCCTGATTTCCCCGAGTTGATAAATTCTCAGAATTTGCCAGGTTTTCCAGGTAGACCGCCACCCTAATAGGACCCCGGCTAACTCCCTGCCCGACCTATTGATATAAGCAGAAAGGGAGAGCCACGTCTTCGGGTGACTTACGATCTTGCCACACTACCATGATCAGATCTTGCCACACTACCATGATCAGATCTTGCCACACAACCATGATTAGAAATTTCTATGCTCCTTCCTCGGGTTTGCCCGTACCTTGCTAGCTGCGTTTCTTTTCCAAAAAGATCTATTTTAAAGGTTCAAAATTCAGGCAGTTCATCAATATAAATATACTGAGTAGATGAACTGGTTCAATTATGAACCACAAATACGGTCTTTTTTAACCTGGTCCTAAGCCTTCTTGAGTTTCAAAACTTCTTGAGCACAGAAACTCAAGAAGTTTGTTCAGGCAGTTGATCTTTACAAACACCGACTAAATGAACTGACTCAATTAAGAACTGCAAATACGGTCTTTTTGAACCAGGAAAAAAAAAACCAAGAAGTCCTTCTGGCTTAAAGGCTTCTTGAGTTTCACAACTTCTTAAGTGCAGAAACTCAAGAAGTGGTATGTACTCCCAAGAAATACTGAATTCCAAAAAGTACTGAAATTCCAAAACACTACTCCAATCACCAAGAAGGGCACAAAACTCCAAAAGTGCTAAATAACAAGTGCTAATTAAAACTAGAAGTACTCAAAACTCGAAGTGCTCAATGTTTTAGTGGTCAAAATTCCAAGCTGATCTGAAAATCCAAAATAAATTTTAAACAAGTGCTTAAACTCCAACCAAAAAAACAAAAAAAATATATTATTGCCATATCAACACTGCTGTTCTGACTGCTAAAAAGATTATTTAATGATCATTCCCATTAACCAACCTCTTATCTCAGCACATTCCATGTAATTAAAGTGCCTAAGTTAAGAGCAGTACAACATAAAGAAAACCAAGACCCCATTGTTTCCATTAATTCATGCTTATTAATTTCCTTTATTTTTCCAAATATCACCATCACCTTGAAGTACAATTTTACTCTCCCATCCTCCTTGACGATGTTCCAGCTCGTTTTCAGCCTCGTTTTCTTCAAATTCTCATCTCTCCCTTCCTTCGTTGCAATTTTAAATATTTCATCAACCACTTTGGGTTCACCAGTTACGTCTTTTTCTTCAACAGAACCGCCCTCCCACCCTCCTCCCACTCCCAACGGAACCATTCCTTCCCCCAATCAGACGCGCTGAATCGGAAATGCGTCCCAAAACCCAATTTCCTTTAGCTCTCTTCTCGTCAAGTAACCCAACGAAACGAAGAATGGAACACACTGCAAAAAATAGGCAACCTGGCCCAAAACTTGCATCCAACCAATCGTAAAACCCGTACATCTTATCCCCATCCTCTTCTCCCTGCCAATTCCTCACCCAACCATAAAAATGGTACCATTGTTAACTACTTTTCTTGTGGATATCGCATCCACGCACACACCAAACATAATTGTTTCGAAACTCCCGATCTATTTAGCGATACACAAAACCGAGGACCCTCTACTGTTTGGAACAATCAGATATAATAGCAAAAGTGCGTGAATTAAATATGAAGCAAGTTTGCTGCAAGCTGGTTAAATAAGATAAGATTTTATTACCACAAAGTGTTGGTAACTGGAAATACTGGAAGGGGCGAATGCCATCCACTAACACTAGTCCCCCAGTTAGTTTAAAAAAAAAAACAACAAAAAAACATGCCAACACAAATAAATCAAAAACACTTCAGAAAGGAAGTTAGGTCGACATTTTTCAGGTTTCACTTAAACAATTTTAGACTGGTTGAGTTTACCACCCCACCCGAGATGGAAGGCTATTCCACGGATTTACCACACGGTGTGAAAATAAATATTTCGTAGTCCCGTTTAAAAACGACGACATCAAGTTTATATAAATCATCACGGATGCAAACCTATTTACGTTGCCTTTTGGACTTAATGTCAGCAGGGATGAGAGTCTATCTAAGTGAAAAAAGAAGAAACAGGTAAAATAATAGATTTTTAGGTGTTTTAATGCATTTTTACGTCGTTTGCAGAGCTAAAAAAAGAGGAAATCCACCTAAAGAGGACGAATCTCACCTCTGTGTCAGACTGCCTGAGCGGGGAATTGAACCCACGACCTTTGGAACCAAATGCGTAAGTTCCACCGCTGAGCCAAACTGTATGGCTCAGCGGGGGAACTTACTCCTTTAGTTCTAAAGGTCGTGGGTTCAATCCTCCGCTCAGGCATTCTGACATTTAAGTCCAAAAGGCAACGTAAATAGGTTTGCATCCGTATTTATTTAACACTTATGGAGCCCATTTGGCTGTCTATCCTGTTTAATTATTAAGTTAATAAACGGATAGCCTCGCGTGTAGGTTTTACCGCGGATTTTAAAGAATGATGTGGATCAATATCCACAAAACCCTTCAATATAGCAAAGGCAAGACATAGGTCAGCATGCAAGTTTTAAACGCTGCCTACACGATAAGTTTTTGCAGCCACGCAGGTATTTTGTAAAGGTTCTCTCTTCTCTGAACTGATTCAACATGATTCAACCGATTCAATAGGAGGTCTCTAAGAGTGGAGACTGCATCAGAAGTTTGGTAGGCTGTGGAAATTTTTTTTTCCGATTTTTCTGTCTAGCCATAATTAGCTACTGAATTTTAAGAGAGATGGTGCAACGGGCACAGACGGACGTGTATCTGTAAATGTATCTGAAACCTGACGAATCTTTCTGAAGAGCAATGAGACTGCAGTAAGATGATAAATAAACACACATCCGTGGTAGCGTTTTGAGTTTAGCGGGTCATGGTTAATCTCCAGGGAAAATCTCCGTTTTCCCAAGGGACCAGTATGCCCCTGTTAACCAGCAGTGGTAAGGGGATGGGGGAGAACAACATTCTCTCTTTCGCATCACTGAAAGTTGAATGCCAACCCGCCACCAAGCAGACGGAAAATACACTCCATCGCACACTGCAAACTTAGTGGGGGGTTTCCGGGGCCCCCACACAAAGTGAGTATGCACAGCAGAGTGGCTGGCACCAAGCCAAGTGGATATGGAATCGCATCCCACCACCAACCAAGGTATGAGACTTGAGAAAAAGAAGAGACGAAGAGAAAGAGAAGAGAAACAATGAGAAACAGAAAAATCACGTAAATAAGAAAAGACGCAACAGAAGCGGTGAAAGAAAAGAAATACTACTTTTGCATCTTTGTGAATCCTGGAATGAGTAAGCTACAACATTATGAATCTTTCGAGAAAACCGGCAAACGGCGTACGGAATTATTGTGGCGTATCGACATGGGAAGAAGAATCGGGAAAAAACTCACGTAAAAAACACAAACAAGTCACACTGCTACTTGTCTACTTGAACTATCAGTGGAATGGAAACGTCCACCATCATCAGAACTGCCAGTACGAATACGAAAACTACAAGTCCCTCCTGTTAAAGGTAAGGTTCGAATTTGCAACTCAAATTCGAACCAAACCTAACAAGGTGGACTAGTAGTTTTCGTATTCGTACTGACACTTCTGATGAAGGTGGACGTTTCCATTCCACCGAAAACTCAATTATGAATCTTCGCAAATTTTTCTTGAAAATTAGTGACGTTTTGGTGTATCATGGAATCTATACCACGCGCCATGGCTGTTTGCTGTGACGTGCATATCACGTGGCTGGGCTAGTCCAATCAGACGGCCAAACAGCCGTTGTTCTCGTTCGTCATTGGGTAACTCATGGTGACGTCACGGCAAACAGCCATTGCGCATGGTTTAATCTTCTGCACCAATTTAGAAATGATTAATCTACTCGCCGTCCAATCAATGCGCTACGTGTCGCGTCGCAGGACAGTGTGAGGGAAACTACAAAATTCTCAGATTTTCTTCATGCTTTTTTTTTCCATAGAGGATATGCTCAAAAGGTAGCAAATCTAATTTACTTTTCTAATTAAGTCTGTTGCAAACGCAACCGGAAAGGCAAGGAAGGACCTGGTCCCACTAACTGCCATCCGAAGTTAAAACAAAAAATTAAAAATTACGAAAGTTCAAGATTTTAAGAGTTTAAAACGAAGACGATGGCTCGGCTACAGAGGAAGGATAGATAATAATGGGTTGGGGTCACGAATGCCTCGCCACCAAGGTTAGACCTACCAGGGACACAATGGTCCCCGAATGGCATCGTCAAACGTGAGGGATGGGAAAAGCTGTATCATTGTCAACGTCTCTTAAAAATAAAAAAATAATGTATCCAGTTTAAAGCTTGGCCTAAACCAATTATTGTCAATCATAACCAAAAAAAAAATATTACAAAAAAAATAACAGGTTTAATAACAAGTTGAAGGTGATTTGGAAACAGACATGGCAAAGGATGCTACTTATGCCGGTCCACGAATTTGAAAAAATTTAAATTTAAAACAAAAAAAAGGGGCTGGTGGGAGCTAAGAATACAGTGTTCAGGCCTGTTCAGGAACGAAGTTTAGCCAGAAAGACCCAAGTTAATTGTAATTGTGGAAAGAACCATACTGTTTGGAATTCACTATCCACCATCTGGAAGGAACCTGATTGTAAATACTGCTAAGTAGTGTCTCACAGACACATCACTGATATTCATGCCTTAGGGCGCGATGCATACAGTCTTTATTGATTGCGCTCGATTAAAAATTTTATGGCTTCTTTTTGAGGCGCAATTAAACCGGCAGTCGTTAAAATAATAATTAAGTGCACGTTCGCGGTAAATTAAATTACATTCTGCAGAATGGGCCACAAACAATAATTTTAAGATTTTTGACCGTGGTCTTTATGATTATGTGAAATTTATGCCACGTTTTTCCAGATCGTTGACTTAAAACGCATGATGCCGGTTCAACCCAACTGTGACTTACAAACATCAAGCGTCTGGGTCTGGGATTTTTTTCTTACGAATATCATACAGTCGGAACTTTGCTATTAGGTGCAGCAGCGCGCACAGACCCCTGAGAGGACAGGGGCAATTTTTAGTAAAATGGCACTGGTTGGG
>JAHWFP010106042.1:0-37532 GCA_023313725.1 Lithobius niger
TAGTGCAACGCTGATGGCTTACATGTATTTTTCCAATATCTGTTCCTTTAAAGCTTTTAAGTTTTTTAAGTCTTACATCCGTATTTTATACGCTTAAGCGTTTTTTTTAATACTAATTTAGTTTATAAGCAGTTAAAATTCATAAATACCGCATCTTTATTGCCCATCGGTCTTGTTTACACTAGACCCGTGCGCCGCCATGCCACGCCGCTGCCGCCGATGATTTTCCCAAAATTCCGCACACCGTTGCTGATAAAAAAAAAATCTTGGCACGCCGCTGCTGCCCGCCGCCGTTAATTTTTCGGCGCGCCGCTGGTAGCTTTGTATTTTAATTCAAAATTTCAGTTTTAACTTTTTAACGATTTCTTCCCAATCTGAGGAGCCTAAAAACAAAAAAAAAATGGAAGAAAGAATAAAATCCTTGAAATGGAAGGACGACACTTGAAACAAACAAATGCGTTGAAGTACTTTCGTCATAGTGTGCTACTTAGTTTTTATATTCGTGCAATGAGATTGGAGGTGTAAAAGTTTTACACTTTTAACAATCTCCTGCTACAGATCCGCCACGATTACCAGCCGTCGGTCCGTTTGTTTTCAAAGCATTCCAGCCACGAGTATTCCTTCATGACAAGTTTTGCGTCAGGTGCTTGACTGTCACAGCTAGGGTCAAATGGGGCCCCCTCTCTCTCTATGTCTGCAGCTACTAACCTCCGCCCCCCCCCCTCCCAAAACCCTTTTCCCACCAAACCGAAAGGCACGCAAAAGGGGTTTTATATTAGGTCCTCTTATCAGGGCTGCAGTCGTTTGCATGTTTTTTTTTTAACTGATGCCCGTTATTGTTGGAAGGTAGTCTTAGTTTCAGATATCCACAAGTAAGGATTGGAAGTAGGTTGTTCTTTAAAGTAATGTAACACTGAATTTAGCAAACATACTTAATACTGTCGTTAATCGTTAAGTTAACTTGAATAAGTTTAAGCATTTATTATTTTTAGTCATGGAAAGAAATACTGAGAAGTGTAGTCAATTTGTAGGAGTTACGCTGGTCGAAACTATTTAATTTTACAAATTTTTGGCTGAAACATATTACAGTATCCTAACGATGGCTAGACAGAAACACTTTTCAAACAAATCGGGACTGATGTTACATTTATTTACATTTATTTTCAGGAAATGAAAATAGGTTTTTCAGTGTGTTTTAGTATTTTTAAGTATTTTTTGGAGTTTCAAATATTTTCTCAGTGTTTTTTTTTTTTATATTAAAAGACATATAGAAACTTTATTCGTTTCTTCTTTCACTAAGCTATCATTTTGATGAAAAAACGAATGCTCCTGTATTACTAAAACTAAAGTATTTTACACCATTTTGAGGGTTTATTTTCCAAATTTTCTAAACTCCTTCCCTCCTCCTTTCATATGGGTTCATTCAACTATTTTGGGCCGATGGGCCTTTACTACTCCAGTCCGGCCCTGGTCACAGCCAAACAATATTCTGTTGCCATAAAAAAAACTTATGGTATGCATTCACAACAATTATGCAGCATATAAAAAAATATGTATAAACGTAAGAAAATTCTTGGGAACAGTATCAGTAGTAGTTTCCATATTTTATAATTCAATACTGCTGTCGTAATACTTTGTAGATCTTCATAGATTTGTTCTTAAATTATCGCTCCAATAATTATTTTTTAAATCTGAAAACAACCCCCCCCCCCCACCCCTCTCTACTTCCCCTTCCTCATTTACGACTTAAATGTTTATAAAATAGCATTTTATTGTGATACAATTTTCGACTAAGTCAAAAGAGAAAAGATGTATGAAACGCTGCCATATGCCGCCGCACGCCGAACTTACTTCACAACGCCGTTGCTGGTAAATAATTTCCGGCACGCCATGCCGCCACCGCTGACGTTTTTTAGGAGGTATGCTGCCGCCGCCCTTAAACAGGCGGCGCACAGGTCTAGTTTACACCGGTAAAGGAAACACGTGCTCAGCAGGCTGGCTGCTCTCACAGCGCATGCGTGCGTAATTTCTGCGCTAGTCGCTCTAATTTATTAAGGCCTCTCCAGACAGAAGAAAATATCGTGCGAAGCTATGCGTAACTACGTGCCTACAAGGTCAAAATTGCAGCAATCGTGTAGCTGGAGTTGCGTTAAGAACGAATATTGAAGTCTTTTTTAAGGCCTCTCCAGACAGAAGAAAATTTCGTGCGAAGCTATGCGTAACTACGTGCCTACAAGGTCAACATTGCATCAATCGTGTGGTTGGTGTTGCGTTAAGAACGAATATTGAAGTCTTTGTTTCTACGTCGCCGTGCAGCCGCGAGCAGCCAGTCTGGTTCTGGTTAGGGCTTTATACCGCGTGCTCGCGGGCGATCGCTGCGCCAGCTGGCGAATCAAGTTTGAAGTATGACTCAGCAGAAAAGAAAACGAGGTACAGCTTATCGCGCAAGTGACGCATCTGTGAGAGGGAGCGTTCTTTAATCTGTTGTTGGAACTTACCTGACAAATTCATGAAAAAAGACATGACGGATGTAGTGATTGTGAGTGGGGATGCAAAGTATTCCGACAGGGCAGAGAAACATATTGAATCTGGAGAATGTAGGAAGGGCCTTCCTGGTGAATCACGATTAGGCGTAATGACTAAATCATTTGCAGGCAATCCAAAGAAACCGTTTGAATGTGGTGAGTGTGGAAAGGCGTTTGCGCATAAATATTTGTTAACGCAGCATGCACGTGTTCACAATGGCAAGAAGCCGTTTGAATGTGGCGAGTGTGGAAAGGCCTTTGCTTGTAAGTCGAATTTAACTCGACACGTACTTGTTCACAGTGGACGGGAACCGTTCAAATGTGGCGAGTGTGGAAAGGCCTTTGCGGACAAGTCGAATTTATCGCAGCACGTACTTGCACACACTGAAACAACCCGTTTTGAATGCGATCTGTGTGGAAAGGCTTTTGCACACAAGTCTACTTTAAAACAGCACGCACTTTTACACAGTGGAAAGAAACCTTTTGAATGTGGTGAATGTGGAGCGACCTTTGCTCGTAAGTCTGGTATAAGACAACACGCATTTATACACAGTGGAAAGAAGCAGTTTGAATGTGACGAGTGTGGAAAGACCTTTACGCAAAAGTGTTCTTTAACGCGGCACGTAAAAGTGCACGAAGGAAAGAAACCGTTTGGACGTAAGTGTGATTTAATGTGGCATGTAGTAAAACACTGTAGGAGGAAGTCTTTTGAATGTGGAGCAGCTTTTGGACGGAAGTCTCTCTTAACGCTTCATTCACTTGAACATAGTGGAAAGAAACCTATTGAATGTGATGAGTGTGTAAAGGTGTTTGCGGACAAGTCGAATTTATCGCAGCACGTACTTGCACACACTGAAACAACCCGTTTTGAATGCGATCTGTGTGGAAAGTCTTTTGCACACAAGTCTACTTTAAAACAGCACGGACTTTTACACAGTGGAAAGAAACCTTTTGACTGTGGAGAATGTGGAGCGACCTTTGCTCGTAAGTCTGATATGAGACAACACGCATTTATACACAGTGGAAAAAAACAGTTTGAATGCGACGAGTGTGGAAAGGCCTTTACGCAAAAGTGTTCTTTAACGCGGCACGTAAAAGTACACAAAGAAAAGGAACCGTTTGGATGTAGTGATTGTGGAAACGCCTATACGCGTAAGTGTGATTTAATGCGGCATGTAGTAAAACACTGTGGGAAGATGTCTTTTGAATGTAGCGAATGTGGAGCGGCTTTTGGACGGAAGTCTCTCTTAACGCTTCATTCACTTGTACATACTGGAAAGACACCTTTTGAATGAGGTGAGTGTGGAAAGCTCTTTGCGGACAAGTCGAATTTAATGCAACACGCAGTTGTTCATAGTGGAAAGAAGCAGTTCGAATGTTCCTAGTGCGGAAAGACCTTTAGCGCCAAGTCGAATTCGATAGTGTCCCCAGGGCTAAGATCTGGGAGTGCCTCCGTAGTCGTGGTGCCAGCGATAACATCATTAAAATCCTTGTGCAGCAATATCAAGAAGAAAAACTTTCTGTTAAGTGGAATGACTGTTTTTCTCCTTACTTCCAACTTGGCAAAGGAGTAAGACAAGGGAGTCCTCTTTCTGCTTTTCTTTTTACTCTCATCATTGACGATGTACTGAGAACTGCCACTGGTGCTCTTGAGACTTGGCAGATTGAAGCCATTAAGATTTGCTTCATAGCTTATGCTGATGACATTGCCTGTGTTAGTCTTAGTAGGAACGGCCTACAAGAGATTGTGTGCAAACTTGTTGAGCTTCTCAAACAAGTAAATCTTGAATGTAACCCTGACAAGAGTAAATGCATGGAGTTTAATAATGGGAAAGAGCCTACCTTTCCCAAACGTTGTATCCTGGTTGGTGACAAAGAGGTTCCTTGGGTAAATAGCTGCATTTACCTGGGGATTACTTTTACTCATAACCTAAACTGGGAAAGTGAGTTGAAGAGGGTTAAACTTAACCTTTGTCGGCAAAGCTCTGCTATTGCTTTGCAATTCAAGAAGATGATGACAAAAGAAGACCTCTGGCATGTCACCCAAAGCTGTGCATTACACCTGTACGGCGTTGAGTTTTGTCAACATACTAGTAAAAAGCTTTGGAATGAAACTGCCAGAGCCTATCACAGGTGCATTAAGAGATCTGTGGGATGGAGTCCTTTTTCAAGCAATAACGAAGTAGGCTATGAAGTCAATCAACTTACTTTTGAGCTCCAAGTAGTGTGGAAAGTTGCACAGCTGTGGCAGGAACTTAGAAACACTGACAATTCCCTGTGCATGACGCTTTTTTGTGGTGTCGATGGTTGGAGTACCAACCTAGGGACATACATGAGGAGCATCTTTCTTGAATATGGAAGATGGTGTGATAGTAGAAATAAGAAGTCCCTAAATGAAGAGCTTCATAGACGTATGCAAGCGCATGCCATCCTAAGAGAGCCACCAGTGAACTTCACCTGCTGAAGAAATTGTAAACTGCAAACTGCACTTTTCACTATCTTTATTTTTTCCTAGTGTATTGATAAATATATGTTCCTGTGCATAACTAATGATGCCCACTTAATGTACCAAGTCGTACAATTAAAAGCAATTTGATTTAACTCTGCATGTACTTGTACACAGTGGAATGAAACCATTTGAATGTGATGAGTGTGGAAAGTCATTTTCTGATAAGTCGCATTTTTCGCGGCATGTACTTGCACACACTGAACGGTGTTTTGAAGGTGGTGAGTGTGGAAAGGCATTTGCCAACAAGGAGACTTTATCCATGCACGTATTTGCACACAGTCTAAAGATTTTGTGAATGTGAGTGTGAAAGGCCTCTGCGCTTAAGTCTCAAGGAACGTGGCACGTAATTGTACACAATAGGAAAAACCCGTTTAAATGTGGAGAGTGCGACATAGCAAGAATTGTCATGTGAATCATTGGTAATAACTAAAGTGCTTGTCACAGATTAAAGAACACTCCCCCTTAACAGATACGACACTAGCAACTCAGCCAGCGCTTCAAAAATTAATCCTCGTTTCAGCAGTGCGTCGGCACAATCACTCATGGCCTCCCACTTTTACTCGCCAGGTGTCACTAGCAGATACCGAAACTGAAACTCACCTTACGACTCGTTCTCATAGCGTATGTGTGTATTTACTGTGCTAGTGGTTCTAATTATACCGCGTCTTCGCGGACGATCGCTACTTCTGCTGGCGAATCAAATGCGAAGTATGACTTGGCAGAAAAAAAAAACCAGGCTTTACTTTAGCATGCGAGTGGCGTATCTGTTGGGGGGGGGGGCGCCCCAGTGTTCTTTAATTTGTGGTGCTTGTAATTAGTCGAATGAGTCCATTTGAATATTGCGAGGGTGGAAAGTTTTTGTATTGAACGTGGTACATACTTGTGTACAGCAGAAAAATTGTTTAAATGTTAAATTTGTTTAATAAATTAGTTTGTCACAATGTCCACAAAGAGACATTACGTTACAAGATTTTGTTTTTCTTAAACACCAGCAACAACATGATGAGAATTAACCATACTGCCGTACAAAAAAATATGCTCTCAATGAAATAACATTCAGTATTAGTATACTGAATTTAACTTTAACTTTATCTTTATTTCAGACCATATTATAAACATTACAAAATAAAACAAATATAATAAAACATGAACGTATAAGAACAACACTGGAACCACTTTCACGGCCTCACTGAAGTAATCCCCACACAGAGGACAGGGTTTCCATAACATTAGGGAGACTTGAGTCCACAACTGCCCTCACTACAGAATTTGCCGAGGAGTACAGTCTGCTCAGGAACGCATAAACCGTCTGTCTGCGGACTTCCCCAAAACTAGGGAAACCCAGCGTAGCAAACAACATACTGGCACTGCTCCCGGTGGGCAAACCAAACAAAAATCGTAGGCCATTGTTGTAGCACACACTAAGGCTGTACAAGCACTGGGTAAAACCGTTTGTCCACAGATGCATGCCATAGATTTGTGACATAAGCAGTATATGCAGTGGCCACAACTCTGGCTGCAACCACAGAACCACCTACAGATGGTGTTAGCCCTAATACAGGTATTTCTACGCTGATTTAGAATATCACTGTCATCTCTCAGGTCCGGCGAGATTACCATGCCTAGCTATTTCACTTGCTGAACATATAATCATATCAAAAACCAAAACTGGTAAAATGGGCCGCCAAGTACCGAATGGTTCGGCCCTTCAAAGGAGTGATATCAACACACCAAAACATTCGCCAAGTTAATCGCACCGCCTAATAGTTCGAAGGTTAAAGGAAAACTAGAACATTGCTACTTTGGGTAGCAATGTTCAAGTTTTCATTTAACGTCCAAAGTATTATTCGGTACGATTAAGTTGGCGAATGTTTTGGTGTGTTGATTTCACTCCTTTGAATGGCCGAACCATTCGGAACTTGGCGGCCCCTTTTACCAGTTTTGGTTTTTGATATGATATCAGTCCTTTTTTTTAAATTGTGTATTAGACTCAACTCCACTACCGTGCAGATATGTAATAAAGTGGCACGTCAACAAGAAATTGGTTTTCACCATTTGATACTATCTTTTGCCTATTAGGCTGAACCATTCTCAACTTGGTCACGTATTTATAGGTTTTTAGTTTGGTTTTAATTTTGTTGTAATTTGTTTTATTTCTTTAGTTTTGGTGTGTTGATATCACTCCTTTGAAGAGCCGAACCACTCGTTGTTTAGATTTATCGTACTGCACTAGTGTGTGTCTAGGCATGCACGTCAGTATACACGTTGTCATTGTCCGAGCTTTGGATGTCCAATGAGAGACGATGCCGACAATACAGTCTAAGCTCTTTATAACGAGACACTTTATAATGAAGTGCACGCTATAACGACGAGAGAACTATTTCATTTTGGTTGGCCCTACTTGTTTTCTATACTTCAATTTTCCTACATAACGAGTAACCCTACTACGAAATTTTCCTTATAACGAGGTGAATAATTTGTTCCCACTCATGCCTTTTGCTTCGTTATAACAAGTTCTGGGAGAACTGGTCTAGAGTTCGTGACCTAGATTGCATTGTCTGCTACTTCCCTCCAACCCTTCCCCCTCTCAGTCGAATCTTTTCTCCCAGTCTTTCCGTTATACCAGCATACAGTAAGGGCAAGTCCATTCTGACCGTGGGGGAGGAGGGAAACTAGGGAGAGGAAAGTACAACGAAGCACAGGAGAGCCGCTTTAGCCTAAGCAAATCGAAAGCATGGCGCCGCCAGGAAGCAAACGAAAATGTTTATCGATGGAACAAAAAATGGCAATCATCAACGAAGTAGATGCAAAGAAAAAGAAAAAGATTGACATCGCAAAGGATCATGGTTTGTCCACCAGCAGTCTAAGTACGATTTTGAAGGACCGTGAAAAGATCACGCAAGAATTTAAAAAAGGAGTTTTCACCGGACAACGATAACGTGTTCGAGCTGCCCAATACTAAGACGTTGAAGCTGCATTATTTCGGTGGTTTACAGACATTCGTGCTCGAAATAGTCCTGTAAGCGGTGCAGACTTCAAGAAAAAGCACGATCGTTTGCAACTCAGATGGGACACGACAATTTTAATGTCAGCGATGGATGGCTGAGTAAATTTAAACAGCGACACGGGATTTTGTGCCGGAAAATTTGTGACGAAGCAGCAAGTGTGTCGGATGGTGACGTCAACGATTGGCTAAAAGAAAATTTGCCCAAAATTCACAAATACGATGCTAAAGATGTATTTAATATGGATGAGACTGGTGTCTTTTATAAACTAACGCCAGATCGCACACTAACTGTAAACGGTGAAAAGTTTCACGGTGGAAAAAAACAGTAATCTTCGTGTGACAGCAGCACTGTGTTGTAACATGGACGGCTCTGAAAAAATTAAGTTATTAGTGATCGGAAAATCAAAAAATCCGCCCTGTTTCAAGGTCTCCCGTTATTTGCCAGTCAATTACAAAAACAGTGCCAAAGCCTGGATGACGGGCAATTTTTTTAACCAGTGGCTGCAAGAATTGGACAACAAAATGATGAAACAGAAAAGAAAAATTCTGCTGTTGCTGGAAAATGTGTCATCGCACGTGTGTTCGTATAGGCAACAATCGATCTGTTTGATGTTTTTTCCGCCTAACACGACAAGCCGCATGCAACCGTTAGATCAGGGAATTATACGATCATTCAAGGCAAGCTATCGCCGGCGATTAACCAAGAGGTTAATTTTTAACATCGACACGAAACGTGATTTGGCGATTGATCTTCAAATGGCAATCGATTTCATGTACGGTGCCTGGCAAGATATAAAGCCGGAAGTCATACGAAAATGCATCCAACCAGCTGATCCTGTGAACAACACCAGTGATGCTGAAAACGAAATTCAATTTCAAGAAGAAACCGAAGATGACAACCAACTAATGGCTGCTTTAAATATCGAAGGCATAACCTTTGAAGTATTTATCAACTGTGATAACGATCTCGCAACTAGTCCTGAACTGAAAGATGCAAGAGAATAGTACGTAGTGTTGCTCCAACATATATGCCTATTGATGCCGAGGCAATCAGCAGTAGTGACGGCAAAGGTGAAGAATCAAATTCGGAAGTGCAAGTTATGACTGCTGGCCAAGCATTAAATGCAATGAACGATCTACGACCCTATTTTGGAAACACTGATACTGGCAATCAAATCGGAGATCTATTTTTGTACATTGACCGGCTTGAAACGGCCTTCATAAACAATTCACTTAAAGTAAAAAAACAACGGAAAGTTACCGACTATTTTTAAACATGTTTTAATATACAGTAGCAAGGTACAGTAAATAATTGTAGGCCTATGGGTTACTGAGCTGATAGTCTTGTGCAATAAAACAAGGTTGATGTTTTTTTTTAAATTTTTTTTCTTCGTTTAACGAAATATTACATGTTTTCTACCTATTTTCGTTATATCGTTTTAACGAAATTTCGTTATAACGAGCAAATAATAATTCCCCCACAATTTCGTTATAAAGAGCTTTGACTGTACTAACAATGGTTATAATAATATTTTCGTACTTACGCGCCATCCCCACGCCATCCTTGTTACACCCCTAGGCTCCAAACCATAAAAGGTACGCTGTTCGTATCGTACTGCAGCCATTCGTCCAATTTCATAGCTGGAAGCCTTCCCGTTATCTCGGTATCGATGAATAATCACTCTATGGAAATTAACATGGGGATGAGCGGACTAGAATTAGCTAGTAGCTAGCTAGTTACACATTTTCAACATTATTGAGGGTCAGATTTTGCATTGAAAGCAGCTTAGCTGGCATTCCTACACGAGTTAATTTTTGTCAGGTGGGTTATTGCTCTTGATTTCAACACAATTTAAGCTTTTGTACCGAATTATTATTTTTCCCCAAGTACCTGAAATGTGGCCAACTATGCTTCAAGATATAAGACACTGACGCTATGGTGCCGCGCTACAATGGTTTACAACCTTGACAATTGAATGGATGTGATGTTTGTTGTGATGATTGTTGCCTAACTTGGAACGACACACTAGTGTGTGTCTAGATAAAGGATTACCATTTAAATCAACAGTAGGGGTTCCAGATTTCTAAGAATGCCACTACGTGCAGGGAAGAAAAAGCTGAGAGATTTAGTAGGGTTAAATTTGAGATCAAGGGACGTTCCTACGTTGACACAACAGTCTAGCAAAAGTTGTAAGCCTTTACCTGAGGGGCAGAGAAGAGCCAGGTCATCTGCGTAACACAGGTGGTTGATCTTAAGTCCTCCAAAAATAATTCCAGCATCGACGTCCTGGAGTTTTGTGAGTAGTATGTCAATATGGATGTTAAACAATAACGGAGATAATACTCCTCCCTGACAGAACACCATTCGAAACATCGAACCGCCGTGACAAGGACGAACCCCATCTCACAAGCACCTGCTGCGATCATAGCCACTGCCACAGAGTACCCACACACCACCTGGGGAACCAACGTTTGATCAGGATATGGCACAGTGTACTGTGGTTAACTCGATCGTAGGCTTTGGACAGGTCAAGGAACGCAGCATACAATGGGTTTTTGCCCCGAGTCTAGCAAGCCTCACAGCCTCTTTAAGAATAAAGATAGGTAAATTGCAATGCATTCATAATATGTGCTTGCAACACATTATATCAGGAGCCTATAGAAAACAACTATAGTTTTCTATAGGCTCCTGATTATATGTATTACCATGAAAGTAATAATCTGTAGGACAAACCTGTGTCTGTGTCTTTATACACGGCCCCTGCTTAGTCCTGTACTAACACTAGCACCATGTTTAACCCCAGCACTGTGCCTAAAGGTGCCATGTATGCAAGACTGTCAGAGAGCTGTGAGCAATGTAATTTATAACGAAGTTCGCTTTGCTGTTATATGATTACCGGGAGATCTGTTGATTAGTAAACACTATCCTCTCTTGTTTGGAGTGTATGTATCCTCCCCATGTAGCTTAAGTCACCTAGATACCAGCATACAAGGATCTATGTGGCATGTTGTTCTACCCGCAATAATCACGCAGAAATGGTTACCATAGTCCATTATAAGACTTCAAAGCTAACAACCCCAGACTGTAAGTCCCTGCATGTTCTCTGTGATTTCTAGTCCGTGACCTCTGAAATACAGCCAAATGATCCATAACGTAACCTAATCTGATTGTCCTTGCCTCCCTGTAGGAGTCATGTATTCTGAAAAATAATTTACCTTGACAAAAGTAGAAAGATAGGTCGAAATGTCCAAGTTAAGAAATCGCCCCTAATGAAATGGCACAACAAAAAAGACAGAACCATCGCCTGTTTATTGCTTCATGGAACGAAAAACTCCCTCTTCTTGTGTGCAATGTTTAATAAAGCTGTTCGCGCTCTTGTGATGCTAGAAGGTGGGCGGGGAAGGAAGCGAAGTAGTAAAGGGTGAGGCCGTGACGACCGTGATATGGAGAAAAATGGGGAAAAGTTACAACGTCCATTAGGTAGTAACGGAGATTTGGATAGGAAGGCTGCTTCTATTTTATTGCTGTGTTGGTGCGTCAGTCCTTTCTTTTGCCCATCTGCTCCTAGAAATTCAAGCTTCTAACCGAAAATTGTAATATGTAATATGTAAATCGAAAGCAGGAAGCATTCTGCTTATTTGCTAATTAGTAAGCATTAGTAACTTCAAAGGACGCATAATCCCGCATGTACACCAACAAAATAAGCAACCAATTTTAACAGGATACTTTCCTATCCATCCTAGCTTACCTTTCGAAATAAAGACAGAACTCATCGTCAAAACATAAATTCTTGTACCTACGTCACATAGGGTGGACATTAAGAACCTGCCTCCTACTTCATGTAAATTGTCTAATTTTCGAATTTAACAGAAACAAGCGGCTACAGCGACAGCCTAGTCGCACCGGTCTTCTGTACAGTTCCATCACTTCCAATGTTGAGACGCACTCCTCTATCATGCACTACAACAGCTGTCTCTATTATATTAATCTAAAAGCAGTAACCATCACAACTGCCGGTTAAAAACGTGTTAGCTTTAGGCCTATTTTACATTTTAGGCATATTTTTCAGCTTTCAGGCCTAATTTTAACCAGCAGTTTTAATTTCGTAAAGCAGCTAACGGATATTTGGATTGTATAGTAAGCCTATTCATTTTTGCAACACGGTGCGCCTCCGAGCACACAGTTACAGTGTTACAACGTAATGCGCAACGTAGATCATATAGATCAGCGGTAGTAGGGAAACGACGAGAGAGACGCTGTTGATGAAGCCAACAGCCATTGGCAGCAACTTGACGTTGCCGTGGTAACATGATTTTAGGCCTGCTTTTCATATTTTTGGCCTAATTTTTTTAACGCAGTTATAATTTCGTAAGTAGCAGGTAGGCCTAATTGGTTCGACGATAGCCTAAGCCTATGACCAAGTTGTCGACATGGCATTAAACCTTTATCCCCCCCCCCCCCCAACCCTATTCATTCATGCAACAATGCGACGAAACTATTTTAAACGAAGCTAAAATCCATTTGTTTTTCTTTCGTGTTATCTTAGGATTTCAATTCGACGATCAATATATAATTACCTGAAGACCTGTTGATTAGTAAACACTATCCTCTCTTGTTTGGTGTGTATGTATCCTACCCATGTAGCTTAAGTCACTAGATACCAGCATACGACGATCTATTTGGCATGTTGTTCTACTCGCAATAATCACGCAGAAATGGTTACCATAGTTCATTATAAGAACTTCAAAGCTAACAACCCCAGACTTTAAGTCCCTGCTTGTTCTGTGATTTCTAGTCCGTGATCTTTGAACTACAGCCAAATGATCCATAACGTAATCTAATCTGATTGTCCTTGCCTCCTTGGAGGAGTAATGTATTCTGAAAAATAATTTACCTTGACGAGCAGAAATTACAGCTGTCTCTATTATACTAATCTAAAAGCAGTAACCATCACAACTGCCGGATAAAAATGTGTTAGCTTTAAGCCTATTTTACATTTTAGGCATAATTTTCAGCTTTCAGGCCTAATTTTAACCAGCAGTTTCAATTAGTTACGTCGAAGAAGTCTATTAGGTATAAGGAAATAAAGATGTTTTAATTTGCCATGTTATTTAACTAACTTCTCAAACTGAATCTAACGTTGTAAACCGTGGTCGTCGTCTCTATCTGGTACCGTTGCGAAGTTGAAAAACGCGACGGACGGAAAAGTCGTTGTAATAGTCTTCTCAGCCAGTACGGCTGTACAGAAGACAAAAATGGAACCCCGCACAAGATGATGACTACCTCTTCACTCGACCTGGAGTAGAAATGGCAGAGTGAAGTACCAGCTTTGTGTGCAATCTGCAAACTTATCTGCCTTTTAATAGTAGCAAGAATTTATAGGGTTGGGGAGAAGAATTTTTGACTGAAACCTCCTTAGTCTGCCAGCCAATCTCAAAAAGGGGGGGGGGGGGAGATAAGGGTTAATCTCAAAAAGGGCTCTAGTTTACGAGATAGTATAACCCGATAGCTAGAAAAATTCGATGAGTGCAGGGTGTTAGGTACCACCAAAGGAATACTCACTAGGGTGAATGTAGACTCATGAAGTGGTGCAGCTTTCCTGTATGATGTCATAAGTAAAATAGCGTCCAAAAATTGCGACCAAAAAAACAGATTTTTACTTCTAGCACCTAAACCGTTCATCCGATCGAAAATAAACTGGTTACCAATTATGTTTAGAATAAAATTTCCTTCAGAAAAAGTTCTTTTCATATTTTTCACAAAATTAACCCTTCTGGCCGAAATTCGTCATTTAAGTTCTATTAGGCCATTTATGTAGGCTATGTATACAACAGTGCCCATGTGCATTATAATTCCTGTGTTTAAAAAGCTGCAATGATAGTTCTAATTAAGTTCCACGAACATAATTGGGCTTAAATGAAAGGTGAAGATGTGTATTTTCCAACAAGGGTAATTAAAACTATATATTTTAATTAGGAGCTAAGCTAGTCGGGAATTATAATGCACATCTGCACTAATGTATCTGTAGCATACATAAATGGCCTAGTAGAACTTAAATGGCGAGTTTTGGTCAGAAAGGTTAATTTTACGAAAAATATGAATAGAACTTTTTCTGAAGGAAATTTTATTCTAAACATAATTGGTAACTAGTTTAATTTTGATCGGATGAACGGTTTAAGCGCTAGAATCAAATTCTGTTTTTTTTTTGGGTTGCCATTTTTGGACGCTTTTTTACTTATGACGTCATACAGGAAAGCTGCTCCACTTCATGAATCTACATCCACCCTAGTAGGCTAATACACCCTGCACTTATGGAATTTTTCTAGCTTTCGGGTCATACCTTGAGCCCAAAGACTGGCTCTGGCTGGTAGACTACCTACTGAAACGTCTTAGATTCATTCCTATTAGTTCTGGCTAAGTTTACAGAGGGCTCCATTTGTTTTATGTGGAAATTTCACTCAGTTTTCAGCCTAAAATTAAAATAAACTAAATGAAACTAGCTTGTATTTAATTATTATTTAGTTTACTTTAGGTTTGGGGTGGAAAATGAGCACTTCTGAAAACTCGGATGGAACTAATAGAAATGAATGTAACACGTTTCAACGACCACGGAGCGACCGTGGATTTGGGATTCAGGCACTGGCATTACGATTGCTGCGAGCTCCCTCAAAATACCAGCTTCACCTGGCGCGTGCTGACTAGGTCCGCGGTCGAGAAACCTAGGTGGATATTTCTAGCTTTTCAAACTAACAGGTAGGGCTCTTTAGTTGAAAACCCGGGCGTGTTCGACCACTGCAGTTTGCAAGATGCTCACGTGACTCTAAATTCCAAAGATATCCATTTCTAATTGTGCTACTGGGGAGTACGTTGGCTTGCACAGAATAGCGTAGCAATTTAGGCAGCTGCGCTAAAACACCAACGCCTTGAGTTTCGACTTGCTTCAGTTCAAGAAAGCCTATCCTCTCGTGGTGTTTGAATAGCTCTAAACAGTCCGAGAGGCGTTAATCTGGAATCATGGACGTACAAGCCAAACTGAAGTTTAGGGCCGCAGTGCCGGATAACACCACTTGTCACGCTCTGGTCATTGGCTACAGAAAAATGCATCTAAAGTTGGATAGAGGCAAAGTCGAAGTTGTTTATTAAACAATAACAATAATAATAAAAATTATTATTATGGCACTCAAAACAAGATCACAAAAAAACCGATTTTAGCCGGTATTGGAGGCTTGGAGGGAGACACAGCAGGGGTGGTGTCTGCCGCAAAAAAGGCGCAAAACGATGCAAAAATTCTGGTTGAACTCTGCACCATCACAAGCAAGTGGAAGGTTCCGGCTCGAAGAAAAAAAAATTAAACAAAAAGCGAAGCAAAAAAATTGCCACGTGGCAGAGGTCTTTACTTACAACCACCCAGGGTTTATTCGACTTTAATAAACCTTTAACGAACTTTGCTTTAATCGGATTGGTTAGAGTGATGAAAATCTGAAATTCAAAACTCTTAAAAACTTAGGCCTGTTGGCAAAAATGGAATCATAAACTTGGAAGACTTCCACGACGGAGAAGGAAGTCACTGGGTCACCTATTCTACCGTTGCGGTTGAACCATGTTATTTCGATAGTTTTGGCAACGTGGGTCGTCCCCGGTCCGTGGCTAACTACTTGGGGCCAGGAATTAAATTCAATTACGAATGCGTACAAAACTTTGACCAGATTTGGTGCGGTCACTTTTGCCTATTTTTCCTAAGTGCCCTATCTAAGGCTCGTAATTACGAAGCTGTTTTCGATAAGATGAGACAATTCCTCTATTGAAAAGTAACGTGCAAATCTAACTGGAAATAAACGTCTTCTGCGTGAAACTCTTCGAATGCCTCTACCACTATGGGCAAATTTTTTCCTATTACGTAAGGAATTTCGAAAATGGTAGCTGACGAATGCTCATCCTTTAGTTTAGTAATGTATCTAAAACAAAACCCACCAGGGTGAAAGAACCCGCCAAGTTTCAGCCAATCAAAGTAGTGATGTCAGATCCAAAACGGTGGCACCAAGTTACTACATTAGTTGCCAAGCTAATTCCACCGAGTATTAGATCAAAGGTTAAATCTCTGATATCACTACTTTGATTGGCTGAAACTTGGCGGGTTCTTTCACCCTTGTGGGTTTTGTTTTAGATATCACTTCTTTTGTATTTTTTTTTCTGGAGTCTTATTTTTTCCACTGCCCATTTATCTTCTATCTAGCCAAGTTTGGTCGAAAAAAATTGAATAAGAACGGAGATATTAATTTTTCTTGTTTCGCTGGAATGAGGACTTCAATCATATAAATTAAAAGCTGTTTGCTGATTTCCATTCAACCATCAACAATAAGTAGCGTGGACTGCGGATTTATTAAGAGCTCAGTAGCCTGAAGCCATGCATGCATGCGCGTGCATTTTATCAACAATGTTGTGTTGCCAATTAATTCTGGCAGTCTGTTTGCATTGTTACTCGTTAACACTAATAACGAGTAATGCTTATTTTGATCACCAGTGGCATTTTCCCAACATACAGAAAAATAGCATTACAATTATTGCAATCTTTTTAGTTAATGCCTCCCCAATCGTCAAACCTTAAAAGGCACGTATTGGAGTTAAAAGAGTGCTGAATACCAAATTTCATTCGTATCTGTCGCATAATTTATTTTATATAAGCGTAATTAGTCAGTAGTAAGTAGTCAGCTGAAATCAACGATCTTCGCGCACTTTTATCACCTTGAAACAGTTTGTGCACTTGATTGAAATACAACTATTGCTTGTCAGGGCACACAGACTGCCCATTTCCAACAATTTTCGAAGTATTTATCCTCATCAACGTGAAATACGCTCAACTCTGGTTTCAGATAAAGTACCAAAGCTAGTGGCCATGTAACAACAATGCAGGAGTTAAATAATAACTTTCTTACAATGAAGTTACAATTATTGAACTTGGCAGGCAGAAAAATAGCGTGGTCCTTGAAAGGGCTCTCGTTCCTATTTTACATTTAGCCACTAGTGCAACGCTCGGATCGCTGCAGTATAAAATTGCTTTATGAATTAAACCAGAACTTGTACATACGAAGCTCGAGAGAGGACCGGAATTAACGAACCAATCGCTCGCTTTTTCCAAAGGGCTTTTCATGCTGAAACCGATCAGCATGAAACTGTTTTCATGCACAAAAATTTTCGTAGTTACGTCACTCGGTAAAGTAGGTTTGCTTTCATTTCTAATCTGTTTGTTCACGGCGCCGAAGTGTTCTTTCTGCTCGTCAATTGTAACAAGCAATTGCTGTTCACGAATACCTTAGTAACAGCATCGCTCAGCAAAGTAGAATCGCTTAGATTTCTGATCGGCTTGTGCGTTACGTTGAAGTACACTTTCTGGTCGTCCTGCAATAAACAATTCCTGTCGACGGTACACTTTTGTTGCCGTGTCAACAGCATGCCGGGGGAAAGCTACATCTTTAATTCGCTTCTTCTTTGCATAAAAATTCCCATCAGTATCGTCTAAGTACACGGATTTTTTTCGATGCTGGAAATGGTGGAAGCCAACTCGTCGGCAAGAAGAGAGATAGTAGAAGGTAGGTCAGTTTTATGTTTTTGAACGTACGTTGCAAGACTACTGATCTGAGAATAATTTACTGTGTCTTCAGGTTCGATAGCAGCTACTACTTTAGTTACACGCTTGCTTTCCATGTCATAGTTGGTTTCGGGGGTTAAAACATATCCTAGTCCTGGCTGTCCTCTCGGACTGACTCCCATCACTTCACCCCCTTCCCCCTCGTCCTTTTCAATGCGTTTCCAAACTTATTGACTAGCATCCATTTTTCTAAATATGATACATTTTTTTAAATGTGTCGATGAGGTTTATTTTTAAAAATTTCTCGTATATAATAAAAGGAAGAACCTCAAAATAAATAATGAACCTCAAAATGTCTTAACCATCATGGCAAACGAATCTTTCCAATCTCTAGTAAACAAACTTGCTGAAAGTTAAAAACGACAAAGGTACAAAGATTAACAACGGTGTAAAGTTTTCCTTGTCTCCTTCCAATTCAGTTTCAAGATTTAAAGGGTTCGGGGGCTCCCGTTTTGGACGAAAAATCTAAACATAAAGGTTGGATTTTGCCCAGCGACCCTGAAACTCAAAAACTGCTGAAAAATCTTAAACGGTACATCTGTAAAAAATTAGAGATCGAGTTTAACAAGCAAAAACCCGTGTCTGACTACGTTCAATTATCCCAATTCCATGCACGCGTCTAACCCCTGTTAACCTTCTTGCGAAAAGGTGAACGAAGGTAACGGAGACAAACCGCTCTGTCTTAGAAATTGGGTGTACGAGAATATTAACAAAACTAAAGGGAAATTTAACAAAAATATTAACGACAAACCCTGGTTTAACTTGCCATCTTACAACGCTTTAAACTTGACGGAAGTCATCCCGAAAATTACCGTGGTGTACGTCACCGACGATTCTCCCAGCAACGTGAAATTATGGTGCAACGTAGACTATGGAGTAGCTCATTCAGACGTTTCCAACGATAAATTTTACGACGAAGACTTTATGGGTTTGGTAACTGTGTAAACGTTAAAAAAATGTGTAAATAATAAAAAAAAGTTATGGAAATTAAAATCTACGACTTTTTCGTGTCTAAGAAAGAACCTGAAAATCATCCATTTCTACCCTCAAAATCAGATGTTTAATTATAGGCCCCGCAAATTGCGGAAAAACTAAATTATTGTTTAATTTTATCTGTAACGAACGATGGCTTGACTACGATCGGTTATTTATATACAGTAAAACTTTATATCAATCAAAGTACAAAGCTTTGCAGTCTATATTTGGTGAAATTGAGGAAAACATTTGACGGAATACCGCTTATTTTTATGATTCTCAAATAGATTTATTTCCGCCCGGAGAACTGGACCCAAACTTTCGAAACCTGATTGTGTTTGACGATTGCCTTTTAGACAAACAAAAAAAATCTAACATTACATTCGAACGCTAACGTTTTTTATTGCAGTCAGTCCTACACGAGAATTCCAAAACAAGTGGTCAGAAACAACACAAATTTATTACTGTTTCCCCACGGATGATTTAAATTTGAAACACGTTTACGAAAACCACATTGGCCCCGACATGGACTTTTCGAACTTTAAAACGTTGTCAAAATTGCTGGAAAAAGCCTTACGGGTTTTTATCAATTAACAAAACGTTAAACGAGTGAAGATATAAACGTTAGTTTTTACCTATTAAACAAAAGAATGAAGACAAAACGAGAAATCACAAAACTGAAAAAAACGTTTAACTAAAAAAATTTTAACTCAATTTTTGGGCGAGAGTAAGCAAGAATAATCGCTACAAAAATTTTTTTAACTGGTAGTAAGCACCCTGAAACCAAGACCGGTCCTCGGTGCAGCCACACATACTATGCGAATTAAAAACACTCTAGCCACGCAAACTATCCCTATTAAAAACATTCTAGCCACGCAAACTACCCTGATTAAAATTTACAAAGAGGAAGAAAGTGACGAGGATAACTACGAATCCTTGGGTTTATCACCGTCCCCTGCAGGTACTCCTAGTGAGAAAACATTGTCGACCCCTCTCGATTTCAGTCTCGCCGAATATTCAAGTCCGGCTGAAGCTCCTATAATGTGAATTCCTCCAAAGACCAAAACCGAATACACAACTACGAGCACCAGTCCTAAACTCACCCCATCATATTTCGCGATGCAAGCTAGACGCATTTCCACTCCCCGGAGCTTCCTAACATTGCCACTCTAAGGTCCCACGATAGTTTGTTACCTTGGAGACACTACTAAATATTTCTTGATAACATTTTTCGAAAATCCCAAGGACACTGACATAGTATTCGGGTTACGATATGACAGGAAAAAGGGTGAGCTGACCTTCGGTAATAAAACGGTTAAAATATTTGAGAATAACGTAGTGGTCGATGGGGAACAATACATGGGGAGACACGGGCTTTGGAATTTGCTAGTTTTCAAAGATTTGAAAGAAACGTCTTTTACGCCGGAAGTTAAAGCAGCTTACGTGGCCATGTTAAAAAATACTAATGCTATTTACCACAACGACCCAGATACTTGTAAACCCTAATCTAATGGTAGCGCCAAGTACAAGTCTATTATCGCTCCGATTTGGGAAGACATGAAATCTAAGAAAAAGGGACCGGCATGGTTAAAAAATAGCAGAGTCGATTAGAAATATTATGACGATGCTAACGACTTGATAAAGAGTCTCAGGTTTTCGTATAAATCTGCTTTGGCCGGCCGTGACGGGCATAGAAACGAGATTGTCGGAATTTTATAAAAAATGCAGCAAAGATAAATCATAACTGCTCGGGAAAAAAGGGTGGCTTATCAACATTTAGGTTATGTTAAAAAAATTGTATATAAAACAAAGAACCATGGAATCAAAAAATATCAAGATGAGGTACTGCGTCAGATGTAAACATCAAACTTCTAACGGCCCCCAACCATCCGTTATTATCACTGCAAAAAATAAACAGGCAGATGCAAGTTATATTTTGCGAGGTATGCGGGACGAAAAGAGCTTCTTTTATCAAGTCTGGGAAAGGAATCTTAAACAAACTCATAGATAAGTTACCGCTCGAAATGCATTGCCAGGCTACCAATACTGAGGCCAAAGAACTAAACTGGAAAAAAGATTGAATCGAGATCCGGGAATAAACTAGACGAGGCGTGCAAAGAACACGATATCGCTTACTCCGAGAGCGCGGACTTAAAAGATTGGCACGCCGCCGATGAAGTTCTAATATCCAAAGCTCAAAGAGTAAGAGATGATCCTTCTCTGGCGTGGAGGGAAAAGCTAACCACTTCGATCGTTAAGAAAATCATGAAAACAAAACTAAAGTTCGGAATGGGAAATAAAAAAAATTGATCAACTCGTAAAAGAACTTCACAAACCAACCCGAAAAAACTTTCAGAGACGGAAAGTGATTGTACTGAGCCTGAACGATCTACGGATCTTAGGATACGTTACTCTAACCTAAATAAAGGGTTTAACTACTTACTAACCTGCATTAATGTTAAGTCCAAGTTTGCTTGGGCCATTCCCTTTAAATCTAAATCCGGCCTAAACGTTACCGGAGCTTTCAAAAAAATACTCGGAGGAGCGACACCCCCTAAAAATTTACAACTCGATTTAGGTAGTGAGTTCTACAATAAAGACTTCAAAGCCCTACTTAAGTGTCATAACATCAATATGTACGCTATGTGCTCTGAGAAGGAAGCGAGCATGGTAGAACGTTTCAACAGAATGCTAAAAACTCGAATGTGGAAATGATTTACCAGGCAGGTGACTTACGAGTGGACACACATTATTGACGAGTTATTTTTCAATTGCAATAACAATGTTCATGTTGAGACGAACTAGTACTAAACGGTTGTTGAACAAACCCAAATTTGCCGTAGGAAATAAAGTCAGGATTTTTAAAGTTAAGCAAATTTTCGATAAGGGGTATTTGCAAAATTTTGCTAATGAAGTTTTCACGATTCATAAGGTGCCAAAAAAAACAGCCTTTTACTTATCTTTTAAAAGACGAGTCGGGTGAATCGGTGCTTGGAGGTTTTTTACGAACCGGAACTTCAAAAAACTGTAGTTCCCAATTTGTTTTTAGTAGAACATGTATTACGTAAGAAAAAAGGAAAAGATGGGAAAATGCTTTACTTCGTTAAATAGAAGGGCTATGATGCCAAGTATATCAGTTAAACGGACAACATTAGCAATCTCAAATAAATATGTCCTTCCCTTTTTTTCCATGTAAAAATATTTCGTTGCAATAAACATTAAAAAAAATTATTTTCTTCCCTTCCCTTCCTCAATTTTTTTTCTTCATTAATCATAAAAAAAGTAAATATTTTATATTTTCAGAATGGATACTAAAAAATATTTCACTTGCGTTTACTGTGCAGAAATATACACTTTCCAACATCATCTACCCAATCACCTTCGGTTGGTGCACTAGTCCATTCTAAGAGAAGAATGCGAGGGTTTCTTCGACCAATTAACCGTACATCTGAGGGATTGCGTTCATCTGTCCAAAATGTACGGGTTCTGCCACCATCAATACGAGATGCCTCTGCCGGAAGGACTCATCGATCCAATACAGTTTCTATTGTCGGTTCGGATGGCCTTGCAATCACTTTTACTGGTTTGCCTAAACCAGATGGTCAACTGCAACACCCAAATCTTCTTGGGGGGGGGGGGGCGAATTCGTCAGGGATATGACCGTAATTCAGGCGGGTTTCTGGTCCCAATACTCTGAAGTCTACATCCTGAACGATATTCTGGCTCTGTTGGATGAAGCCTTCGATAAGATTCAGTTATTTCGCGACTGAACAACCTCGTTAGCAGGGCGGCAAAGTACAAACTACTGCAGGCATCATCCTACAATCCGCTCCCGAAGGCGCTCTCCAGCAAATCGTACGTTGTGGTTAACATCCAAAACTTGAATGACCAAAAATGCTTTTTGTACTCGGTACTTGCCGCGGGTTTAGAAATGACCAGCAAAGACCCGGAAGATTATCTCGAGTTCGAAGATGTGCTCGATACCAGCATGATTTCTTACCCGATGAAGCTCGGTGAAATCGACAAATTCGAAAAGGCGCACTATCTCTTTGTTAAAGTAATAGGTTTTCACAACGAAGAAGGATTGTACCCGCTTTGTGTCTCTAAAAATGTAGACGGTCAACCCATTGATCTTCTCTTGTTGGGCGGCAAATAAGATGAAGACGCTGGAACGGTGAACACCCATTACTGCGCAATTAGAAACATCGCTGGATTTGTACATTTCCGAGGCACGGGTACTCATGCCGAGTTCTATTGCCAGAACTATATCGCCTGGTTCGGAAAGTAATGAATGCTCTCGACTCACTGGAAAGAATGCGTGAAAATCAACCCTGCGCAAGCGCTTAAATTCAAGTCACCCGGAGAGAACTTTCTCAATTTTCGGCATTTCAACCGCAAGAACCCCTTCCCACGCATCGTCTACGCCAATTTCGAGTGTAGCCTTCGTCCCGTGCAAACCGCTTAACCCGAAGCTTCTACAAGTTTGACGACTAAAATCCATCAGCACGCTCCCTGCAGCTTTGGTTACATCATTGTGAGACAGAACGGAGAGATTGTCAGCCAGCAATATTACTTGGGAGACAATGCCTTCGACGTGTTATACAAACACATGGTGGAAGAAGCCCAAGAATACCTAAAGCTTTTAAAAGACCTGAAACCCCTGAAACTCACCCGACCCGAAAAAGACAGCTACTCTCACGCCAACGTCTGCCATTACTGCGAAAAACCATTCGACTGCAAAGACCCCACGAACGTTAGCGAGCAAAAGGTGAGGGACCATCGTCACATCAGCGGGAAGTACAGGGGAGTCACTCATTCAAAATGCAACTTGAGCGCTTAAGAACGGCGAACCATTCCCGTCGTATTCCACGGCCTAGAAGGCTACGACATGCACTCTGGTATCCGCTGTGTACAAGTTCAAGGGAAAAGTGGAAGTCACTAGCCGAAATGAGGAGCACTTTCAGAGCATGACGATTAAAAGGAAGGGTGTAAATCTTCGATCCATGGGCAGTCCGAGTTTCTTGAAAGCTTCGTTGGTCAGTCAGGTGGAGAACTGCAGGAAAAGCAACATCGGCTTCCCCATCCTCGAAGCCACCTTGGACTCCGACTTAAAATCCGCTTGGTTTCAGGATGCCATGACTCGAGAGGATGGTCTAAAACTCCTGACGTGAACAGGGTGTGTAACATTACAAGCACGTGCGGCACATGTTCATTTTCTATGAGGAAGAACTACCATCGAGAATGTCATTCTTCTCCCAGCTGAAAGACGAAGAGTTAGCGGGTGACGAGTACGTTCAGGTGTTCAACCTCTGGCTCAAGATGAAAACGAAGAAATTCGGTTCGTACCACGAGATCTACCAAATGACGGACGTTTTCCTGTTGGCGAATTTTAGAAAACTTTGCCTGGACAACAACAAGTTGGATCCCTGCTATTACGTATCCACTCTGGGATTTAGCTGGGTGGTTCTGCTCAAAATGATGAAATCCAAGTTGGAACTCTTCATGCACATCGGGAAGCACAGCCTGATAACTTCTGGCATTCTAGGAGGCGTTTCATCCGTTGGAAAGAGGTTCATGAGAGCCAACAACAAGTACCTACCCGACTTCGACCCTAGCGAATCCTGCACATTCATGGTAGACTTGAACATTAACAACCTTTACGGCTTCGTCATGTGCGCCCATCTACCTTACAACGGATTCCGTTACCTGAGGAGGGATGAAACAGGACCTTCGATGTAGTCACCGTGCCGGACGACGTGGACGAGGGATACATCCTGGAAGAGGATCTCGAGTTTCCCAGAGAGCTTCATGACGAACACAACGATTACCTCCTTGCTCCGGAGAGGATCGACATTAGGAGGAATTCTTTTCCGTTATTCGAAAGATTTGGCCAAAGAATTGAAGCACGCTATTAAATCTTCGTCCAACACCAAGCTCATTCCGAATCTTCTGCACAAGAAGAAGTACTACCTGAACTTGAAATTCTACCGCCGTCACGGGCTAGTTCTTCGCCACATTCAAAGAGTCCTAGCCTTCAACCAGAAATCGTGGATGAGGGAGTACGTAGACTTCAACACTGAGAAAAGGCAAGCGTCGACTTTAAATTCCTGAATAACTCGGTTTTCGGCAAGACCATGGAAAACAAACAAAATTTGCTCGACGTCAAGCTATGCACCGACGCTAAGCGGGCGTTGTAAATACACGTTCCAACCCCTCACTGGCTCCTTCAAGACCTTGAATGAAAACCGGGTTCAGATCAACCAGCGTATTCAAAGCGTTTGGTGCGATCTCCCTACTTACTCGGGATTCTCCATTTTGGAACTGTCTAAACTCGCGATGTACGAGTTCCATTACGAGTTTATTCGGCCAAAGTGTGAAGAACGAGTAAATCTCCTCTTCACCAACACAGACAGTCTCAGCTGCCATATCGAAACTGACAACGTGTTCGAGGACATGCTCCAGAACCGAGAACATTTCGATACGAGCAATTACCCCCGAGACCACCCCCTTTTTTCAGAGTCGAATAAGCAGGTCCTGGAAAAGATGAAAGACGAGATGGGCGGCATACCCACCCAAGAGTTCATCAGACTGCGAGCGAAGATGTACGCAATCAAAACATGGAGAAAAGAGACCATTAAAAAGGCCAAAGGAATCCAGAGAGATCGTTCGTCAAGAAGCACTTTTCCTTTAACGATTACAAATCCGCCTTGAAATCGATGACACCGGCGCAAAAGGGTACTTGGACGATAATCTCCAGCGTCGGACACGAGTTGAGTACGGTGCGAGTTTCGAAATCCCTCCTCTCGCCGTACGACGAAAAGAGGTTCATCTTGGAAAATGGCGAAGACACCCTAGCTATCGGCTACTACGACTCGGGCACGTGGAAAGAGTACAAGAACGACTTTGACTCGGACGTTGATGTAATGAGCGATGAGGAGGGATAGGAAAAGGAGAGTTTAGCGCTCAAACTGCGGTTAGAAGAAAATATGAATGAGGAGAAGAAGTTGGAAGAGAAAGCGGCTCGGAGACTCTCTTTATTGGAGAATCGTTGCAGGAGACTGTAGGATCCTTCCGTGTGGGAGGAGAAGTGCAACATGGAAAAGAGAGACTTGGAACGAGAAAGATGGGACTTGTTATACCCGGAGCTGAAAAAAGAGAGATTGGAGAAAGATACCACTCGTAAAAGCGAAGCTCGAGCTGGAGAAATGGAAGCTCAGAGAGAAGAGAGATTGAAGAAAGTTGCCACTTCTGTGAGCAAAGCTCGAGGTGGAGAAACTGAAGAGCAGATAAAAGAGAGATTAGCAAAAACCGCTGCTAATCATAGCAAAGCGGGCGCTCAAGAAACCGAAGTGCAGAGAAAAGAGAGATTAGCAAAAAAAAGTTGCTTATAAGAGCGAAGAGCACGCTCAAGAAACCAAGGCGCAGAGAAAATAGAGATTAGCAAAAAAAGCTGCGGCTTAAAGGAAAGGTCTACAAAACGAGACAGAGTACGAAAAGAAACAAAGATTGGCGAAAAGACGAGCGTGGAGCGGAATTTAATGAGCTTGAATACCATGTGGATATGTCTTGTCAGGAAGGGAAACCACATGTAAATAAAAATAAAAAAACCCGTTATGTGGACTAGGCCTAGTAGGGACCTACTGGGTAACCGTACGAAAAATCCAAAAACGAGCCCTGTAGCCACCTCCTGGGTGGTCTGGAAACCAGTACGTATATTAAGCTCAGTATATCGTTGTATATTCAATGAGCGAAAGTTCATAAAAGTAACTTTTAGGCTATCCGATTTGAGGACTGCCTAACGTCGCTAATTCGTCACGCCGTAACGCACTCGTGAGAGTTCTCACAATGTGAAAGCTCATAATGCATTTATACTCTCGAGACCCTCGAATGTTGTTAATTCGTCATTTTTGTGCCGTCAGGAATGCAGTTAACAATTCGTCATTCTCACAATGTGAATGCTTCTTTGAGCACCCGCACTAGGGGCGGGGCCCCCCGCGATTCACCCCAAATGTTGTAAATTCGCCATTTGCACGCTTCGAAGTTTTTTTAGTTATCATAATGTTAAAGCTCGCTGAGCATTCGCACGACCCCTCCAGTTTTGGAACCCCCACCCCCAAAAAAATGCTGCTAATTCGTCATTTTTACGCTTTAAAGCATTTTAGAGTTCTCACAATGCTAATGCTCAAAGAGCACTCGCACGACCCCTCCAGTTTTGGGAACCCCCTCCCAAATATGGTACCCCCCTTACTGTTGATAATTCGTCATTTTTTTCATGCTCTGAAAGCTTTCGAGAGTTCTTACAAAGCGAATGCTCAAAAAGCACTCGCACTGCCCCTCGGATGACGTCAATTCCGGTCACGTGACCTTCCCGCTCGGAGGTGAAGCCATTTAGGCAGCAAGAGGACATTTTTTGGTAGAAAAAGGACACCGAGGTAGCAAAAGGCACTTTCCCATGGGTGATCTCGACCCACTTTGACCTTGACCCGGTGACCCACCTTGGCTATGGCCGCACTTCCAGTATGTAATAAGGTAACAAAAAGCACTTTCCCACCTTCCTCCAGATCGACGAAAACGAAAAAAGGTAGCAAAAGGCACTTGTCCACCATCCACCAGATAGACGACTTTGACCCGGTTTGACCTTGACCCCCCCCCCCCTCCAGATTGACAAACGCTAAAAGGGGGGGGGGGATTGAGGCTTAATGGCGCGTCGACAGCTTGGTCATTAGCGCCAACCTCAGTCACAGTGCAGTGGTCCGGGTTGCCACTGCACCATACATTACAGAGATATTATTCAAACCCCTAATCTAAATCTTGTCATACATCTGTACCTCCTGCAAAAATTGAAAAACACCGGAGAGGAGGACAGACTTATCGCCCAATTGACGCACAATGTCATGCGTAAGACAGAAACGACGTCGAACACCATCAAGATGGCGTCAATCAACAAGGAAGTGCGGAACCGTAAGTGGCCGTCGACACCAATAACATTCAGGAGGGTCAACCCCCCGCAAAAGGAAACAGTGAGTAAGTCGAGTGTGACCAATGCGCAAACGGGCCAACGCCACCTCCTCACGGCGACTGCGGCGACACGCTGAGTGCTATTCCTCAACAGTGCCCTTAATAGCTCGTGATTTATTACCGTCCTGTTCGTCCCACAAGGCTTGCCAAAAAGCGTGTACCCTCAGACGCAGAGCTGGAAAGGCGTCTGAGGGAACAAGCCACTTTTCCACCCTCCTCCGGATTGACGACATTGATCTGATCCGGTTTGACTTTGACCCGGTTTGACCTTGGGGTGGGGTGGTGGGGGAAGGGGGGGGGAGATTTTTGTCCCTGCCTTATCACAAATGCCCCCTACTGCTGGAAGCCTTCCTGTTATCTCGATATTGGTGAATAATCACCCTATGGGAATTTACATGGGGATGAGCGGACTAGAAGTAGTAACTAGAAACTAGTAACACTTTTACAACGTTATTGCTGGTTAAATTTTGCATTGAAAGCCACTTAGCTGACATTCCTATACAAGTTAATTTTTTCAGGTGGGTCAGTGCTCTCTATTTCACCACATTTTCATCTTTTGTGCCACATTATTATTTTTCACCAAGTACCTGAAATGTGCCAAACTATGCTGCAGGATATACGACACTTACGATATGGCGTAGCGTTACAATGGTTTACGTCCTCGACAATTGAATTAATGTGATGGTTGTTGCCTAATTTATTGTTTTCCCTTTGTAAATGTTTTTTGGAGTTATTTGGATATTGCTAAATGTCCCTGTGGGCGCTGCAATTATTTATTTAATAAATAAAAATAAATAAAGTGGCTTGCACACTAGTGTGTGTCTAGATAGATAATGCGTGAATAATAGAACAATGTTCTAGCAAAGCCAGCTGAGATTGAAGCCGAGTCCATCCCAGCTTCAATCTCAACTAGCCTTAGTTCATTGACACCTTTTGAGATGTTTGAAAGAATTTTGCGTAATAATTTACGCTGTATCTTGGACCTAAAGAAACCTAACAGACAGTGAAAAGTGTAGTCTTGTTAATCCAAGGTGAAAAAAAGCTGTTTGAATCGGGCACGTGCAAAGGCTTTTACGATGAAATGTTCTTTAATGAGGGACGCAAAGGTGGCGAATTTGGAAAGCCCTTTGGGCTCAAGTCCTAATTTAACGGAACGCATTCTTTTACACAGCGGGGAGAAACCGTTTGAATGCGGTGAGTGTGGAAAGGCCTTCGCTGATAAAGCTAATTTAATGCGTCACGTACGTGAACGCAGTAAAACGAAACAATTTGAATGTGGTGAGTGTGGACAGGCCTTTGCTCGGAAGTATAAATTAGTGCAGCATGCACGGGTACACAATGGAAATAAACCTTTTGAATGTGGTGAGTGTGGACAGGCCTTTGCAGACAAGTCTAATTTAAACCACCACGCATTTGTTCATAGTGGAAAGAAACGGTTTGAGTGTGGTATTTGTGGGCAGGCCTTTGGGCGTAAGCATAAATTATCGCAGCATGCAATGGTACACAGTGGGGGTAAACCTTTTGAATGTGGTGAAAGTGGGCAGGCCTTTTCTGACTCGTCTAATTTCACGCAACACGCAGTTGTACAGAGTGGAAATCAACCTGTTCAATATAATGAGAGTGTACAAGCCTTTGCGGACAAGTCTAACCTAATGCAACACACAGTTGAACACAGTGTTAAAGAAGGTTTGGAATGTGGTGAGGGTGGGCAGGCCTTTGCGGACAAGTCTAATTTAACACACCGTGCAGTAGTACACAGTGGGAATCAACGTGTTCAATGCAGTGAGGGTGTACAAGCCTTTGCGGACAACTCTAATATAACGCAGCACGCAATTGAACACAGTGGAAAGAAAAGTTTGGAATGCGGTGAGGGTGGACTGGCTATTGCGTGCAAGTCTAATTTTACACAAGACGCAGTTGTACTTAGTGGAAAGAAACCATATGAATGTGTAGAGTGTGGAAAGTCCTTTGCTGACAAAGCTAATTTAACACGGCACGTGCTTGAACGCAGTGAAAGGAAGCAATTTGAATGTGGTGAGTGTGGAAAGGTCTTTGCACGTAAGTATAAATTGGCGCAGCATGCACTGGTCCACAGTGGAAAGAAACCTTTTGAATGTGGCGAGTGTAGACAGACCTTTGCAGACAAGTCTAATTTAGCGAAACATGCACTGGTTCACAGTGGAAAGAAACCTTTTGAATGTATTGAGTGTGGACAAACATTTGCACGCAATTCTAATCTAGCGCGCCATTCCCTTGTGCACATTGGCAGAAAAGCTTCTTGAAAATGGCGGGTGAGGAAAGGCCTTTGTGTGCAAGTCTTACTTCTGTAATGCTGCAAACTCTTCATAGCGAAACGAAGCCGGTTGAATGTTTAGTCATTACAAAGTAAAAACAGAACGCTAAATATCAAGAGTAAGGGTATAAAACCGAGACCTAGAAGGAACACATACAGACAAGCTTTGACAGTTCAGGGTCTACGTATAAACTTTTGTCAGTAAGAAGCTGATTAAACTACGTTCACACTTCGGTCCTTAAACTCGTTTCATGCTAAACTTGTTATGCGAGTTCCCAAAAGAAGCGATCACACTTTACTGAGTTTGGCGCAACGAATCCTGGGTATTATTGAGACTAGGCGCGAGGAGTTTTGGAATTTTTCCCCCAAATTTATTTATTTACCTTAGCCATAGCACCATAAGGCATTAGAACGACGTCAAAATTACAAACAAAACCCGTAAAAATAAGTGTTAGTGTGGCTGCATAGAATGTAAACAACCACGATTACGCACACAGGTCGATTCCTTTCCACCTTTCTTAATTCTTCAAGCTTCTCTTGCCAAGTGTAAATTAAAGCTATAGTTTCTTCTCCGGACCACTCTCGTGTTCGTAGCTTTACTGTTTTCGCCACCATTTTTTGATCAGGTAAACTCCTGTGAATAGCCAAAACTCTCACAAATATGACGTCACGTGTTTGGCTTCCTCTGACGGGAAAACACAGTGTGACATCAGACCTCAAACGAGTTTGGTGAGCCAAACGACTTTACAGAAGTCTTTTATCCTAAGCGATTCCAGACACATTCAAAATGTGCTTAGTGAAAACGGCGTTGTTCAGATTACATCGCTCAAACGAGTTAGGCTCTTAAACAAGTTTAAGGATCGTAGTGTGAACAGGGTATAAGGATTGGATCCTTACCACCCAGTGGTTAGCTTGAATCTAATCTATACGGACAGAACATGTGTATGAATGGTTATAGCAGGTTTTCTTTGTTCTTGGAATATCTTATATGGGACTTCACAAGAACACATTTTTCTTGCGAGTTTTGGCATTTGTCTTTTGATGCTTTAGAATTTTTGAATATCTCTATACCAATTTCATACATTTAAGGTAATTGAAGATAAACAGTAAAGCTCTCTGCTGTGAACACGCTACCATGTTACTAAACCACGTGGCTCCACGTGTACGCAAGCTTGGGATATCCTTCGAAACTTCCTTACTGACCTGTGTAGTACCCACATTCCTGTGAAGAAAAACGGCCCAAGGAGGGCTGAATCGCCTCCTTGGATGGATTACAACATCAGGAAACTTGTCAACCTTAAAGGTAGGCGGTGGAAGACTTACAAGACCTACCCTACACCAGAGAACTGGACATCATTCACTGAGACCCGCAATCAACTCACTGACAACATCCGCAATGCGAAAGTTTCATTTGAACAACAGCTGGTTTCAAAATGCAAAAGCAACAGTAAGCTTCTATATTCTTATATCCAGAGCAAGAGCAAGAATAAACCTTCTATCCACATTAAGCAAGACAATGGACCTACGGTCATCAATCCCCAAGATGTCGCCAACGAACTGAACCAATACTTCAGTTCCGTTTTCAGTAATGCTGGACCTACTCAACTACCTGATGTGCTCATGCAAACTAATGCACTCTCAGCTATTAACGTCAGTGAATGCACTGTGCGCCGCTTGTTGCAGGACTGCGACCCTTCTAAATCCCCTGGTCCAGATAATATTCACTGTGCCATGCTTAGAGCTTGCGCTGCCACTATTGCTACACCGCTTACCATTGTTTTCCAGAAGTCTTTTGCTGAAGCGATCGTTCCCGATGACTGGAAAAATGCCAACATTATCCCCATCTTTAAGGCCGGTGACCGCCAAAGTTCAAAAAATTATCGCCCCATCAGCCTGACATCTCAAGTGGCTAAGCTCCTTGAGAAGTTGGTTAAAAGCCAACTCTACAACTACTGTGAAACTAACAGCTTAATCAGCGGGAGGCAGCATGGTTTCCGTGCGGGGTACTCTTGTCAAAGCAATCTTCTTGAGTTCTTTGGCTACCTGTCAAATGCTGTTGATGAACATATCCCCTGTGACGTTATTCTCCTCGATATCCAAAAAGCCTTCGACACTGTTCCCCACAGCCTTCTTCTCAGAAAACTCGAGAACTTTGGTATCACTGGCAACCTACTACATTGGCTTAGAAGTTTTCTCTCAGGCCGCAAACAACGAGTGGTTTATGAAGGGCGTGCCTCAGACTGGGCCCCTGTTCTCAGTGGTGTTCCACAGGGAACAGTTTTGGGCCCCCTGCTCTTCCTACTCTTTATCAATGACCTTCCAGACCTTGCTAAATCACAATGTAGTCTCTTCGTTGACGATGAGAAGTTGTTCAAGAAAACTCCTCACGCCGAAGATTGTGCCATCATCCAAGATGATCTTAACCAGATCAGTAACTGGGCCCTGAACAATGGCATGAAGTTCAATGCTAACAAGTGTGAAGTGCTTCATGTTGGTCCCAATAACCTCCATGCTGCCTATTTTCTTGGAACTGAGCAGCTCCCTGAAGTCCTTGAGGCCAAATCACTTGGTGTGACGTTTACCTCAAATCTTAAAGTCACCAAGCAATGTGCTATTGCTGCTCGCCGTGCTAATATGCTGCTTGGCCGCATCAAGAAGCATTTTTCCTTCTTCAGCACCACCTCCCTTAAAACACTCTACACTTCATACATCAGGCCACACCTTGAATACTGCATTCAGGTATGGAGCCCTCAACTTATTAAAGACCAACAACTCCTTGAGCGCGTTCAGAGGCGTGCTACCAAGCTTGTGCCAAGACTGCGTGCACTTCCATACGATGCTAGGCTCAGGGAGCTTGGCCTTACGAGCCTTCACGACCGCCGCATTAGAGGTGACCTACTCCACACCTACAAAATTCTGAGTGGGATTGATCGCACCGAAGCTAATCGGTTCTTCACTTTGGCCCCCTCCGTTGGCACTCGTGGACATCGCCTCAAGTTACAACGCACACGTGTGAATACCAATGTCGGGAAGCACTTCTTTTCATATCGCGTGATTGACCACTGGAACCGGCTTCCTCATAATGTGATTGAAGCCAGATCTGTTAATGGCTGGAAAGCAGCCTATGACAAAATACTTTCTGTCAAGCAGTGAACTGTCTCTGCTCATCCAACCATACAAGCTTGGCTTTGGTTGTGTATTTTGTTTAAGTTTAAGTTTAAACCAAAAAAAAAAAACATTTCCACCTAAAGAAAGAAGAAAACGCATACCCAACTAACATTAGGCGTGCTTAATGATTTAGTAAGCTGATTTTGTAGATCCAACATAGTTAATACTGTACAAATCTAGCCTATTCGGACGGAACGTGTGTATGTATGGATTTAGCAGGTATTTTGTGCTAGAAATATCTTTAAAGTACTTTCTTTAAAGCGGTCTTTACACAAATTTTGTATATTTAAGGTAATTGGTGACAACCAATAATGCTGTTCAATAAACTTTTCAACATAAAGCAAAGCATGGAACTTAGAGGGCATACGCAAGCAGACTAGGTTTTGTTCCGTACGGCCTTTTGGTGATGATCGGCCTATCTAGGACGAAGAATATGCAGCTAACGTTTCGTATCTTCTTGAGGTCCGTCGTGGATCTGAAGGGATGATATATGGGCTAATTGCGGAAAATAGGAAGTTTCGTAATGGTCTTCTTCGTATTTGTATTCATCCTCATCAGAAAAATTGGTTGACGTCCTCGTCGATTGCACAAGTTGTGGTTTAAAGCTGTACGAACGCATTAGTTAATTTAAAATATGACTCGCTTGATCTTTCTTCCCCACTTCTGTTCAGGTATGTTACACAATTAATGTCTGAATTGTGAAAAGTTCATTAACCTGCGTTCATTGGTCCATGACTTACTAAACCGTTTCTTAAACTTCCAAAAAGGTTTTCTAACACTTATGATGTGGAACCGTACAGTCGAAAAATTGTCAAAAAGAATAACTGTAAAAAGGCAATAGGCTGTACTATAAAAAAAAAACTGGCAGCTCTAGGCCTCAGCAAACACAAAGTCGCCTTTTCCTAAGAGGGAGTGACTCACATTATTTGATATCTGACTAACCGATTTTTTCTATAACCAAACAAAAACGAGTTCGTCAGTTAACAATGACTTTCGTATATTTAAGAAAAATGCTAGACAGTAAAAGGGTATGGGAAGTACCAATGGGAATGGGCACAGACCAATGTAAGCTTACTACATGCAACAATATTCCCGCCTCTGATTGTTGGGGTGAACTTTGCTATAGTTGATACTAGTTACTGCAATAAGGTTCCTATTTACCAATCTGCGTATTAACGCTGTTACCAAAGACAGTACTCCTGGAGCCGTAGGTGCAAAAATGGTGGAAGGAAAGGCTACGGCAAATTCCTTCACAGAAACGTACACCTAGCTACCATTGATTCACATGGGTCTTTATGGGATGACCTCGTCTGGTTTTTTGTCAAAGTGTATTTATTGTTTTTATTGTATTTATTGCTTTCCCATTCTTAAGGAGGAAAGCTGGCCACCGGGTAGTAAGGGTCTAATATTTACCTACCTCATATTGACAAAGTTTAAAACCTAGACCCTGACTGTCAAAGCTTGCACATGTGCCTTCTAGATTTTGACTTTCAGACCCTTACTATTAACATTAAACATTCCGTTCTTGTTTATTAATTCGTATTACTTTGCCTGCAACGAGAAGAACGCACAATGTACCCAACTTAGAGATGGAGTATAGCTTCCTTTTATGTTTGCTTACACATTATTTTTTTTTTATTTGAAGAAAATTAGTAAGGCTGTGCCGGTGCCACTTTTCCCGATATCGGTGCCCGTTTACCCGTTCCGATCCCATTACCCGTGCTATTGGTCATTTGCCATACCGTGTCGATGCCGACACCAAGCCGTTGCCAATGCTGATGTCAAATGATAATGTAATACAGAACATGTTGATACGTCAGTAATTTAATGGTGTAACAAACTTATCACTTATACAAAAGAATTGCTAACACTTTATAGCTCAACGAGATCAAAACCTAGGACATTATTTATCTAAATGTTGCTTAATTTTTAGTAGCATTGGGAATATTATGCCATATTATAGATGTACGAAAATGCCGATTCTGGAACAAACAAGCTGATGCCAGTACTTTTTCCGGTACTCGTTAACCGGTGCCGGTTTGAAAGCAATACCAATGGTACTTGCAGCTGGTCCCTGGTACCAGTATTGGTATCTGCACAGCCTTAGAAATCGCACAATAATAATAATAATTTAATAATTTATTTTTTAATAATAATAATAATTTAAAAATAGCTGCCAGATTGCAAGATGGCGTGCATAACAGATTAATGATGAGGATGGTGCATTCATTTGTTTCAATAATTATTAACAACGATATTGTCTTTGGTCTAAATGAAATCGGACTAAAGCGAAGGTTTACTCGAAGACGTTCATTCTGTTACAGGGGAGCCAGTGCTTGCTTGCTCTGTTGAAATAAATAAAGTCTGTGTGTGAGATTCTTGTTAGTGAAAGTAAGTCTGGTCTAATGCGTAAAGGTCTAGTGTGAAATTGTGTTGTTTGCCTGCTTCTACCTAGTCCCAATTAAATATCGGGTTGTGTGGCCCGTTATGGCGATTTTAGTTGTACTGGATGCTAAATCGAATTTACAGTTTGTTTATATTACGGAATTTAGACAAATTCGTACGGCTTACTTTGAAAGTCAGCATTATCACTACTAAAACGACGATCACTATTCACACTAATTTTTCAAAAACTTTAGATATATTAGATATACAGGGTGTTTGGAAATTGGTGTCCAAAATTTTCAGGGCTGAATTCTACCATGAAAACAAGTAAAAAATTCCTAATAAACATGGGTCCAATTCTGCTTCGTTTTGGAATTAGCCCTTACCGAAGTTAACGAACTTTCGACATTATTACAGTCGTGGTAGACGGAATCATGACGTCCAAACATAATGAACACTGATTTATTAAACAAACAGCAATGATAATAAAAACTCTCTGGAAAGACCTCCCTTCCATAATGTTATAACGTTTAGTAAAGGGGAAAAAACATATTTCTTTGCATTTGAATACAACCAAAAAATAAACATTTAAAGAGACTGTACACAAATGACGTCACCCTAAATTTGCCCTTTTTTACTGTCATCCCCATGTTACAGCTCCCTAAAAAATTGCGACTCCACAGAAAATGAAGTCATAAAAACACCGCCTGCCTTCCCCCCCACCCCTTTCCTTCCCTTGTTTCCGATGAAGCGGAAGACAACTGATAACCAATTTTTACCTCGGTTGGTAGTCTGATTATTTGTGACATCACAAAATTAGGGACTCCCCGCCCCCGCCTTTTCACAATGGCAAACTGTGTGATCCCCCTCCCCCGGCGTGATGTCATTTGTGTTCGGACGGATATTCAACATTCAACATGTTGTTCTCAGCATCAACTTTCAGTATTTTTTACTTCTTTTCATCAGAAATCGGTGTCAAACAGTTTTTTTTCTGGGCTGATTTCTCCCATGAAAACAAGTAAAAAATCCTTCGTAAGCGTGGGTCCAAATCTGCTTCGTTTTGGAATTACACCCTGCCTAAGGTGACCAACTTTTGAGGTTTAATACAATTATGGTGAACGGAATCACAAAATGCAAATAAAATTGACATTAATTTAATTGAATAAAATAATAATAATAATAATGAAGATCTATCTGTAGACACAACATTAGTGATGAAAAACAATTTTTGTGATACAAAAATATTTTTTGTGAGATTTAAAACACTTAAAAAAAAAAATAAACGGCGTATTTTGGAAGGGAGGTCTTTCCAGAAGACTTTTTATTATCATTACTGTTTATTTAATAAATCAGTGTTCATTATGTTTGGAATTCGTGATTCCGTGTACCACAACTGTAATAATTTTAAAAGTTTGTTACCTTCGGCAAGGTCTAATTCCAAAATGAAGCAGAATTGGACCCATGTTTATTAGGAATTTTTTTCAGAATTCAGCCTTGAAAATTTTGGACACCAATTTCCAAACATCCTGTATTTGGGGGTAATTGGCTCAGCGGGGAATTGAACCCAGGACCTTTGAAATCAAAAGCCAAGGTCCTACCGCTGAGCCATACTGACACGTCCAGCGGTAGGACCTTGGCCTTTGATTTCGAAGGTCCTGGGTTCAATTCCCCGCTGAGGCAGTCTGATATATAAGTCCAAAAGGCAACGTAAGTAGGTTTGCATCCATATTTATTAAACCAATCTCGAGCCCAATGGCTTTCCATCCCGTTTAAACAATTAGGAGCTACGCTACGGCAGTGATGTGCATTTTGTGTCTATTTACCACACATTACATCTTTAAACTGTTGCAGTAGCCGTTCTTATTAAGATAAATGGATGTAATGTAATTAGACTTAGATGAAAGATGGAGATGTATATTTTTGAACAAGGGTAATTAAAACTATTTATTGTAATTAGGTGCTAAGCTGCAGCAGTTTATGTACATGGTAGCACTATGCTTTTAGC
>JAHWFP010106042.1:47532-79925 GCA_023313725.1 Lithobius niger
TAGTCAGCATAATGCATTTTAAAAACAAATTTTAGTGACGAGTGCAGAATAAATTCATCCCTCATTTGGGTGGTGAGGATAAAAACAACTCGTGCGTAGAGGGATTGTCGACGGGAGTTAATTACGTTGCAGGCCTACGATAAAAAAAAATCAACGGGACGTAGTGATAGACGGTTTCCCATGTCAAACCTCGCATCACGATCGTGTTACTTCTCAGTGGAAAACGTCCAGAATATTATCATACAAATACTTTATTTATAATCCTTTAGAAATTCACATTATTCTACGGTTTAAACACGCTCTTTTCGCGCTGCTGTACTCCATTGCGATCTCGTTGTTTGGGCGCGGTATTGTCAATGCGTCCGTCGGAGCTGGCTGGCAAAGCGGTCCTTTTTGTAAAACATCGCACATATTTTACAAGCTATGCACCGTTTCTTTCCACGAACAGTATTGTCAACACATTTATGTTGTCAGACGTGTCGTAGTCATCATTGAATAGTTCCATAAATGCCGTTATTTCGATGAATCGCTAGACGACGGCGAACCATCCAGCATACGATACGCCGATAAGCATGCGACACTAGTTTGGCGGCCATGTTGTGCGATCAGCTGGCAGTCCAACTACGTCATTGTCGGCCAGCCAATAATGCTCGTTTATGCAAACGGCTGGGATGAGATGGGGCTAGTTCGACTCTTCAAGAATTATCTATCTAGACACACACTAGTGTGCGCGCCAAGTTATTTATTTTTATTTATTTATTTATTAAATAATTGCAGCGCCTACAGGGGCATTTAGCAATATCCAAATAACTCAAAAAAACATTTTACAAAGGAAAAACAATAAGGAAGTATCTCAGGTCCCGGTGACGGGACTCAGGTTCTAAATTCTCCAGTCCCGGTGCACTCACTTGATTGGTTGATGACAGAATTGGAGGTGTGGGTTAAATTTGAAGATTATGATGTCATAAGAAGCACCGGTATCACCACCCCAAATGCTCTAGTCCCAGTGCCGGGACTCGAGTTCTAAATACTAGAGTCCCGGCAGTAAAAAAAAAAATAAAGACTTACTGTAACAATTATTAAAGATGCAACCGGGATCCATTCCTCAAATGCTCTAGTCCTGGTGCCGGGACCCAAATCCCAAATGCTAGAGTCCCGGCAGTAAAAGATAGTTGACGGTGGTAATTATCAAGTGCAACCGAGATCCATTTTACAAATGCTCTAGTCCCAGCACCGGGACTCATGTTCCAAATACTAGAGTCCCGGCAGTAAAAAAAAATTGAAGACTTACTGTAATAGTTATTAAAGATGCAACCGGGAGCCATTCTTCAAATGCTTTAGTCCCGGTGCCGGGACCCAAGTCTCAAATGCTAGAGTCCCGGCAGTAAATGATGGTTGACGGTTGCATCTTTAATAATTATTGCATTAAGTTTTTAATTTTTTTTTTTTATTGCCGGGACTCTAGTATTTGGGACTTGTGTCCCGGCACCAGGACTAGAGCATTTGTAAAATGGATCCCGGTTGCAGTTTTGATGATTACCACCGCCAACTATATTTTACTGCCGGGACTCTAGCATTTGGGATTTGGGTCCCGGCACCGGGACTAGAACATTTGAAGAATGGATCCCGGCTGCATCTTTAATAATTATTACAGTAAGTCTTTATTTTTTTTTACTGCCGGGACTCTAGTATTTAGAACTTGAGTCCCGGCACAGGAACTAGAGCATTTGGGGTGGTGATACCAGTTCTTCTTATGACATCATAATCTTCAAATTTAAGCCACACCTCCAATTCTGTCATCAACCAATCAAATGTGTGCACCGGGACTGGAGAATTTAGAACCTGAGTCCCGTCACCGGGACCTGAGACACTGCCAAACAATAAATTAGGCAACAACCATCATATCAATTGAATTGTCGAGGACAAGGTAGATAAGTAGGTAGTGACGCGTTCTGCAAACAGGGTCCCAGAAAAATACCTGCTTCCACCAACGGCACCAGAAGGCAGCACTTGTCTGGTCCGCGTTCCAGCCAAAATTTGAAATGAAAAATGGCAGCGTCGTTGCCATGGTAACCATTGTAATAGCGACAATACCTGCGGAAATAGACGAAAATCTCGTGCGTGAGCAACATCCGAAGTTGAAGAACTTATTCTACGTTCAAACTGTATATAGATCGCTAAAATAACCATAAAGCACGGATGAAGCTTCAGCCTGAACGGGCGAAGCGCACGCTCGTTGGGCGTTCTCGGAACACAAAACCATGCGTTAAAGTTAGCTCCACTCGTAACGACAACCCGTTTAAAAATTGAATGTTGGATTTAAAAAAGTAAAACGATCAGCCAGTTCTGATCTTTCCTAAAATTATTTTAATGTCCTAATCTGAATTATGGTATATTTTAAACGATTAATTTTGTATTCTTACCGTTATCAACTTGTTTCAGTGACGCTGAATAGTTTTGATCTCCATGATGCTTTGCGCTTCCGTTACTTGACGACAGTGCCCTCTGGCAGAAAAACTCTGAAAGTAGGTACTTCTTTCAGACCAAATGTTTACCGTTGTGAGAGAAAGAGTGGCATTACCTACTTATCTACCCTGGCCGAGGACGTAAACCATTGTAGCGTGACGCCATATCGTAAGTGTCTTATATCCAGAAGCATAGTTCGGCACATTTCAGGTACTGGGTGAAAAATAATAATGTGGCACAAAAGGTTAAAATGTGGTGAAATAGAGAGCACTGACCCACCTGACAAAAATTAACTTGTATAGGAATGTCAGCTAAGTGGCTTTCATTGCAAAATTTAACCAGCAATAACGTTGCAAATGTGTTACTAGTTTCTAGTTACTAGTTCTAGTCCGCTCATCCCCATCTAAACTCCCATACGGTGATTATTCACCAATACCAAGGTAACAGAAAGGCTTCCAGCATTTGTTGTATGGCAGGGACAAACATCCCCCCCCCCACCCCAAGATCAAACCGGATCAAAGTCAAATCGGCTCAAGATCAATGTTGTTAATCTAGAGGAGGGTGGGAAAGTGCATTTTGCTACCTTTTTCTCGTTTTCATCAATCTGGAGGCGGGTGAGAAAATGCTTTTTGCTACCTTTTTGATACCTTTTAGTTTTCGTCAATCTGGAGGAAGGTGGGTCAAGGTCAAACCGAGTCAATTTCGTGAATTTGGAGGAGGGTGGGTCAAGGTCAAACCAGGTCAAAGTTGTCTACGGCGGATGGTGGTAAAGTGCCTTTTGCTACCTTTTTTCGTTTTTGTCGATCTGGAGAAGGGTGGAAAAGTGCTTTTTGTACCTTGTTGCATACTGGAAGTGCGGCCATAGCCAAGATGGGTCACCGGGTCGAGGTCAAACTGGTTCGAGGCCACCCATGGGAAAGTGCCTGTTTCTACCTCAGTGTCCTTTTTCCACCAAAAATTGTCCTTTTGCTACATGAGTCCTTTTGCTGCCTAAATGGGTCCACCTCCGAGCGGGAAGGTCACGTGACCGGAATTGACGTCATCCGAGGGGTGGTGCGAGTGCCTTTTGAGCATTCACTTTGCAAGAACTCTCGAAAGCTTTCAGGGCATGAAAATGACGAATTATCAACAGTATGGGGGATACCAAAATTGGGAGGGGGTTCCCAAAACTGGAGGGGTCGTGCGAGTGCTCTTTGAGCATTAGCATTGTGAGAACTCTAAAATGCTTCAAAGCTTAAAAAAATGACGATTAGCAGCATTTTTTTGGGGTGGGTGTTCCAAAACTGTAGGGGTCGTGCGAATGCTCGGTGAGCTTTCACATTATGATAACTCTAAAAAAAACTTTGAAGCGTGCAAATAGCAAACCCCCCCCCCCCGGCCCCACCCCCGGCGCGGGGCCATAGTGTGGGTGCTCAAAAAGGCATTCACATTGTGAGAATGACGAATTGTTAACTGCATTCCTGAAGGCAAGACAATGACGTCTTAACAACATTCGAGGGTCTCAACAGTGTAAATACATTATGAGCTTTCACATTGTGAGAACTCTCACGAGTGCTTTACGGCGTGATGAATTAGCGACGTTAGGCAGTCTTCAAATCGTATACCCTAAAAGTTGCTTTTATGAACTTTCGCTTATTGAAAATACAATGATATACTGAGCTTGACATACGTACTGGTTTCCAGACCACCCAGGAGGTGGCTACAGGGCTCATCTTTGGATTTTTCATGCAGTTCCCCAGTAGGTCCCTACTAGGCCTAGTACACATAACGGGTTTTTTTAATTTACATGTGGTTTCTCTTCCTGACAAGACATATCCACATGGTATTCAAGCTCATTAAATTCCGCTCCACGCTCGTCTTTTCGCCTATTTTTCTTTCTTTTCGTACTCCGTCTCATTTTGTAGACCTTTCCTTTTAGCCGCAGCTTTTTTTGCTAATCTCTATTTTCTCTGCGCCTTGGTTTCTTGAGCGTGTGCTTTGCTGTTATTTTCTCTGCACTTCGGTTTCTTCAGCACTCAATTTGCTGTTATTAGCAGCGGTTTTTGCTAATCTCTCTTTTATCTGCTCTTCAGTTTCTCCAGCTCGAGCTTTGCTCATAGAAGCGGCAACTTTCTTCAATCTCTCTTCTCTCCGAGCTTCCATTTCTCCGGCTCGAACTTCGCTTTTACGAGTGGTATCTTTCTCCAATCTCTGTTTTTTCAGCTCCGGGCATAACAAGTCCTATCTTTCTTGTTCCAACTCAATCTTTTCCATTTTGCACTTCTCCCACACAGAAGGATCCACCAGTCTCCTGCAACGATTATCCAATAAAGAGAGTCTCTGAGCCGCTTTCTCTTCCAACTTCTTCTCCTCGTTCACGTTTACGTCTAACTGCACTTTGAGTGCTAAACTCTCCTTTTCCTCTCCCTCCTCATTGCTCATTACATCAACGTCCGATTCAAAGTCGTTCTCGTACTCTTTCCATGTGTCCGAGTCGTGGTGGCCGATAGCTAGGGTGTCTTCGCCATTTTCCAAGATGAACCTCTTGTCGTCGTACGGCGAGAGGAGGGATTTCGAAACTCGCACCGTACTCAACTTGTGTCCGACGCTGGAGATTTTCGTCCAAGTACTCTTTTGCGCTGGTGTTGTCAATTTCAAGGCGGATTTGTAATCGTCAAAGGAAAAGTGCTTCTTGACGAACGATCTCTCTGGATTCCTTTGGCCTTTTAATGGTTTCTTTTCTCCACGTTTTGATCGCATACATCTTCGCTCGCAGTCCGACGAACTCTTGGATAGGTAAGCCGCCCATCTCGTCCTTCATCTTCCCCAGGACGTGCTTATTCGACTCTGTAAAATAGGGGGTGGTCTCGGGGGTAATTGCTCGCATCGAAACGTTCTCGTTTCAGGAGCATGTCCTCGAACACGTCATCAGTTTCGATACGGCAGCGGAGGCTGTCCGTGTCGGTGAAGAGGAGATTTACTCGTTCTCTGTACTTTGGCCGAATAAACTCGTAATGGAACGAGCACATCGCGAGTTTAGACAATTCCAAAATAGAGAATCCCGAGTAAGGAGGGATATCACACCAAATGTTTCGAATACGCCGGTTGATCTGGACGAGGTTTTCATTCTAGATCTTGAAGGAGACGGTGAGGGGGTTGGGATGTGTATTTCAATGCCCACTTAGCGTCGGTGCATAGCTTGACGTCGAGCCAATTTTGTTTGTTTTCCATGGTCTTGCCGAAAACCGAGTTATTCAGAAGTTTAAATTAGTCCTTCTCGAACGGAGCGATCGACGCTTGCCTTTTCTCAGTGTTGAAGTCTACATACTTCCCCATCTACAATTTCTGGTTGAAGGCGAGGACTCTTTGGATGTGGCGGAGAACTAGCCCGTGCCGGAGGTAGAATTTCAAGTTCCGGTAGTGGACGATTTACTTTTTCTTGTGCAGAAGATTCGGAACAAGCTTAATGTTGGACGAAGATTTAATAGCGTGCTTCAATTCTTTGGCCAAATCTTTCGAATAAGGGGAAAATAATTCCTCCCTAATGTCGATTTCTCCAGAGCGAAGGGGTAATCGTTGTGCTTGTCGTGAAGCTCTCTGTGAAACTCGAGATCCACTTCCAGGATGTATCCCTTGACCACGTCGTCCGGCACGGTGTTTACGTCGAAGGTCCTGTTTCATCCCTCCTCAGGTAATGGAATCCATCGTAAGATAGATGGGCGCACACGAGGAAGCCGTAAAGGTTATCATGTCCAAGTCTGCTATGAATGTGGAGGATTCGCTAGGGTCGAAGTCGGGTAGGTACTTGTTGTTGGCTCTCATGAACTTCTTTCCCACGAAGGAAACACCTCCTCGAATGCCAGAAGTTATCAAGCTGTGCTTCTCGACGTGCATGAAGAGTTCCAGCTTGGATTTCATCATTTCGAGCAGCACCGCCCAGCTAAATCCCGGAGTGGATACGTAATAACAGGAATCCAACTTGTTGTTGTCCAGGCAAAGTTTTCTAAAATCTTCAAATATGTCCGCCAGCAGGAAAACGTCCGTCATTTGGTAGATCTCGTGGTACGAACCAAATTTATTCGTTTACATCTTGAGCCAGAGATTGAGCACCTGAACGTACTCGCCACCCGCTAACTTTTTGTCTTTCAGCTGGGAGAAGAATGACATTCTCAATGGTAGTTCTTCCTTATAGAAAATGGACATGTCTCGCTCGTGCTCGTAAGGGTAGACACCCTTTTCGCGTCAGGAGATTCAGAGCATCCTTTCGAGCCATGGCATCCTGAAACCAAGCGGATTTTAGGCCGGAGTCCAAGGTGGCCTCGAGGATGGGGAAGCCGACGTTGCTTTTCCTGCGGTTCTCCACCAGACTGTCGAATGAAGCTTTCAAGAAAGTGACTTCCACTTTTCCCTTGAACTTGTACATGGCGGATACCAGCAGGTGCATGTCGTAGCCTTCTAGGCCGTGGAATACGACGGTAATGGTTCTCCGTTCTCGAGCGCTCAAGTTGAATTTTGAATGAGCGGCTTCCCTGTACTTCCCGCTGATGTGGCAATGGTCCCTCACCTTTTGCTCGCTAACGTTCGTGAGGTCTTTGCAGTCGAATGGTTTTTCGCAGTTATGGCAGACATTGGGGAGAGAGTGGCTGTCTTTTTCGGGTCGGGTGAGTTTCAGGTCTTTCAAAAGCTTTAGGTATTCTGTGTTTGTCTAACATGTCGACGGCATCGTCTCCCAAGTAATATTGCTGGCTGACAATCTCCCCGTTCTGTCCCACAATGATGTAACCGAAGCTGCAGGGAGGTTTTAGTCGTCAAACTCGTGGAAGCTTCGAGTTAAGCGGTTTGCACGGGACAGAGGATACACTCGAAATCGGCGTAGACGATGCGTGGGAAGGGGTTCTTGCGGTTGAAATGACGAAAATTGAGAAATTCCCTCCGGGTGACTTGAATTTAAGCGCTTGCGCGGGGTTGATTTTCACGCATTGTTTCCAGTGAGTCGAGAGCATTCATTCCTTTCCGAACCTGGCGAAACGGTTCCGGCAATAGAACTCGGCATGAGTGCCTGTGCCTCGGAAGCGTAAATATCCAACGATGTTTCTAACGGCGCAGTAATGGGTGTTCACCGTACCAGCGTCTTCATCGTATTTGCCAGCCAACAAGAGAAGATCAATGGGTTGACCGTCAAAATTTTTAGAGACACAAAGCGGGTACAATCCTTCCACATTGTGAAAACCTTTTACTTTAACAGGGAGATCGTTCGCCTTTTCGAATTTGTCGATTTCCCCGAGCTTCATCGGGTAAGAAATCATGCTGGTATCGAGCACATCTTCAAACTCGAGATAATCTCCCTGGTCTTTGCTGGTCATTTCTAAACCCGCAGCAAGTACAGAGTACAAAAAGCATTTTCGGTCGTTTATGTTTTGGACGTTAACCACAGCGGACGATTTGCCAGCGAGCGCCTTCTGGAGCGGAATGTAGGATGATGCCTGCAGTGGTTTGTACTTTGCCGCCCTGGTGACGAAGTTGTTCAGTAGCAAAATAACTGAATCTTAGCCAAGGCTTCGTCCAAGAGAGCCGGAATGCCGTTCAGGATGTAGATTTCAGAGTATCGGGACCAGAAACCTGCCTGAATTACAGTCATATCCCTGACGAATTCGACTCCCAAGCAGATTGGGGTCTTGCAGTTGACCATCTGGTTTAGGCAAACCAGTTAAAGAGATTTCAAGGCCAGCCAAACCGACAGTAGAAACTGTAGTGGATCGATGAGTCCCTATTCTTCCGGCAAAGGCATCTCATATTGATGGTGGCAGAACCCGTGCATTTTGGACAGATGAACTCAATCCCTCAGATGTACGGGTAATTGGTAGAAGAAACACTCGCATTCTTCTCACAGACTGAAAGAGTGTACCGACCGAAGGTGATTGGGTAGATGGTGTTGGGAAGTGAATATATTTCTGCGCAGTAAACGCAAGTGAAATATATTTTAGTATCCATTCTAAAATGTAAATTAATTATCTTTTTTAATAATTAAGAAAAAAAAAAAATTGAGGAAGGGAAGAAAAAATTAAGGAAGGGAAGGGAAGAAAATAATTTGTTTTAATGTTTATTGCAACGAAATATTTTTACGTGGAAAAAAGGGAAGAACATATTTATTGAGATTGCTAATGTTGTCCGTTCAACTGTTGTACTTGGCATCATAGACCTTCCATTTAACAAAGTAAAGCATTTTCCCATCTTTTCCCTTTTTCTTACGTAATACATGTTCTACTAAAAACAAATCGGGAACTACAGTTTTTTGAAGTTCCGGTTCGTAAAAACCTCCAAGCACCGATTCACCCGACTCGTCTTTTAAAAGATAAGTAAACTGCTGGTTTTTTTTTGCACTTTACGAATTGTGAAAACTTTGTTAGTAAAATTTTACAAATACCCCTTATCAAAAATTTTCTTAACTTTAGAAATCCTCACTTTATTTCCTACGGCAAATTTGGGTTTGTTCAACAACCGTTTAGTACTAGTTCGTCTCCACAACGGTTCGTAACGTTTAGTTACTTCTCTCGGTTTAAGTTTTATGATGGAATGAACCGTGTTATTGTGATTGGAAAATAATTCGTCAATAATGTGCGTCCACTCGCAATTCCCCTGCCTGGTAAATCTTTTCCACATTCTCGTTTTTAGCATTCTGTTGAAACGTTCTATCATACTCGCTTCCTTCTCTGAGTACTCGTAGAGTACATATTGATGTTATGACGCTTTAAGTAGGGCTTTGAAGTGTTTATTTTAGGACTCACTACCTAAGTCGACTTGTAAATTTTTAGGGGGTGTCGCTCCTCCAAGTATTTTTTTGAAAGCTCAGGTAACGTCTACGCCGGATTTATATTTAAAGGGAATGGCCCAAGCAAACTTGGACATGACATTAATGCAGGTTAGTAGGTAGTTAAACCCTTTATTTAGGTTAGTGTAAGGTATTCTAAGATCCATAGATCGTTCAGGCTCAGTACAATCACTTCAGTCTTTGAAAATTTGTTAGGGTTGGTTTGTGAAGTTCTTTTACGAGTTGATCCATTTTTTTATTTCCCATTCCGTACCTGCGTTTTGTTTTCATGATTTTCTTAACGCTTGAAGTCGTTATTTTTTCCCTCCATGCCAGAGAAGAATCGTGTCTCACTCTTTGAGCATTGGAAATTAGAACTTCATCGGCGGCGTGCCAATCCTTTAAGTCCGAGCTCTCGGAGTAAGCGATATCGTGTTCTTTGCACGCTTCGTCTAGTTTATTAATTACCGGGTCTCCTCGAGCCAATCTTTTTTCCAGTTTAGTTCCTGGGCAGCAGTATTGGTAGCCTGGCAAATGCATTTCGAGAGGTAACTTATCTATGAGTTTGTTTAAGATTCCTTTCCTAGACTTCATAAAAGACGCTTTTTTTGTCCCGCACACCTCGCAAAATACAACTTGCATCTGCCAGTTATTTTTTGCAGTGATAATAACGAATGGTTCGGGGCTGTTAAAGGTGTGACGTTTACATTTGATGCAGTACCTCATCTTGATATGTTTTGATTCCATGGTTCTTTGTTTTATATACGATTTTTTTAACCTAAACCTAAATGTTGATAAGCCACCCTTTTTTCCTGAGCAGTTACGATTTGTCTTTGCTGTATTTTTGATAAAATTCCGGCAATCTTGTTTCTATGCCCATCACGGCCGGCCAAAGCAGATTTCTACGAAAACCTGAATCTCTTTATCAAATCATTAGCTTCATCATAATATGTGTAATCGACTCTGCTATTTTTTAACCATGCCCATCCATTTTTTTCTTAAATTTCATGTCTTCCCAAATCGGAGCGATAATAGACTTGTACTTGGCGCTGTGATTAGATTTGGGTTTATGAGTATCTGGGTCGTTGTTGTGATAAATAGCGTTAGTATTTTTTAACATGGCCATGTAAGCTGCTTTAACTTCCGCCGTGAGGGAAGTTTCTTTCAAATTTTTGAAAACCAGCAAATTCCAAATTCCGCGTCTCCCCACGTATTGCTCCCCCTCGACCACCACGTCATTACCAAATATTTTAACCGTTTTATTACCGAAGGTCAGCTCACCCTTTTCCTGTCATATTGTAACCCGAATACTATGTCAGTGTCCTTGGGATTTTCGAAAAATTTTATAAAGAAATATTTAGCAGTGTCTCCAATATTCTGACCAAAAAAACTATTGAGGGACCTTACAGTGGCGATGTTAGGAAGCTCCGGTGAGTGGAAATGCATCTAGCTTGCACCGCGAAATATGAAGGGGTGAGTTTAGGACCAGTGCTCGTAGTTGCGTATTCGGTTTTGGACTCTGGAGGAATTCACATTATAGTAGCTTCAGCCGGCTTGAATATTCGGCGAGACAAAAATCGAGAGGGGTCGACAATGTTTTCTCACTAGGAGTACCTGCAGGGGACGGTGATAAACCCAATGATTTGTAGTCATCCTCGTCACTTTCTTCCGCTGTAAATTTTAATCGGGGTAGTTTGCTTGGCTAGAGTGTTTTTAATCGGGATAGTTTGCGTGGCTAGAGTGTTTCTAATCCGCGTAGTGTGCATGGCTGCACCGAGGACCGGTCTTGGTTTCAGGTGCTTACTAACAGTTTAAAAAATTCTTGTAGTGATTCTTCTTGCTTTCTCTCGCCCAAACGTTGAGTTAAATTTTTTTTAGTTAAATGTCTTTTCAGTTTTGCGATTTTTAGTTTTGTCTCCATTCTTTTGTTTAATAGGTAAAAACTAACGTTTAACGTTTTGTTAATTGATAAAAACCCGTAAGGCTATTTTCCAGCAATTTTGACACAACGTTTTAGAGTTCGAAAATTCTATGTCGGGGTCAACGTGGTTTTCGTAAACGTGTTTCAAATTTAAATCATCCACCGGGAAACAGATTAATAAATTTGCGTTGTCTCTGACCACTTGTTTTGGAATTCTCGTGTAGGACTGACTGCAATAAAAAACATTAGCGTTCGAATGACATCCTTGAGCGAAGAAACGTGCGATGTTTTTTTTGTTTGTTTAAAAGGCAATCGTCAAAAACAATCAGTTTTCGAAAGTTTGGGGTCCATTTCTTCGGGCGGAATTTAATCTAGTTGAGAATCGTAAAAAAAAGCGACATTCCGTCCAATTTTTTCCTCAACTTCACCAAATATAGACTGCAAAGCTTTGTACTTTGATTGATATAAAGTTTTACTGTAAATAAATAACGGGTCGTAGTCGAGCCATCTTTCGTTACAGATAAAATTAAACAATAAGTTAGTTTTTCCGCAAATTGCGGGGCCTATAATTAAACATTTGATTTTGAGGGTAGAAATAGATGATTTTCAGGTTCTTTCTTAGACACGAAATAGTCGTAGTTTTTAATTTCCATAACTTTTTTTTATTATTTACACATTTTTTTAACGTTTACACAGTTACCAAACCCATAAAGTCTTCATCGTAAAATTTATCGTTGGAAATGTCCGAATGAGCTACTCCATAGTCTACAATGCACCATAATTTTACGTTGCTGGGAGAATCATTGGTGACGTATACCGCGATAACATGACTTCCATCAAGTTTAAAGCGTTGTAAGGTGGCAAGTTATACCAGGGTTTGTCGATAATATTTTTGTTAAATATCCCTTTAGTTTTGTGAATATTCTCGTACACCCAATTTCTAAAACTGAGCGGTTTGTCTCCATTACCTTCGTTCACCCTTTCGCAAGAAGGTTAACACGGGTTAGATGCGTGCATAGAATTGGGATAATTGAACATAGTCAAAGACATGGGTTTTTGCTCGTTAAACTCGATCTCTAGTTTTTTATAGATATGCCGTTTAAGATTTGTCAACAGTTTTTGAGTTTCAGGGTCGCTGGGGAAAGTACAACCTTTATGATTTTTCGTCTGAAATGGGAGCCCCCAAACCCTTTAAATCTTGAAACTGAATGGAAGGAGACAAGGAAAACTTTACACCGTTGTTAATCTTTGTACCTTTGTCGTTTTTAACTTTCAGCAAGTTTGTTTACAAGAGATTGGAAAGATTCGTTTGCCAGGATGGTTGAGACATTTTGAGGTTAATTAATTATTTTGAGGTTCTTCCTTTTATTATATACAAGATATTTTAAAAAAGAAACCTCATCGGAACATTTAAAAAAATAATTATCATATTTAAAAAAAGGATGCCAGTCAATAAGTTTGAACACGCATTGAAAAGGACGAGGGGAAAGGGGGTGAAGTGATGGGAGTCAGTCCGAGAGGACAGCCAGGACTAGGATACGTTTTAACCTCCAAAAGCAACTATGACATGCAAAGCAAGCGTGTAAATAAAGTTGGAGCTACTATCGAGCCGGAAGACGCAGTAAATTATTCTCAGATCGGTACTCTTGCAACGTACGTTCAAAAACTTAAAACCAACTTACCTTCTACCATCTCTCTTCTTGCTGACGAGTTGGCTTCCACCATTTCCAGCATCGAAAAAAATACGTACTTAGATGATGCTGATGGGAATTTTTATGCGAAGAGGAAGCAAATTAAAGATGTAGCTTTCCCCCGGCACGCTGCTGACGCGGCAACAGGTGTATCGTCGACAGGAATTGTTTATTGCAGGACGACCAGAAAGTGTACTTCAACGTAACGCACAAGCAGATCAGAAATCTAATCGATTCTACTTTGCCGAGCGATGCTGTTACTAAGGTATTCGTCAACAGCAATTGCTTGTTACAAGACAAGCAGAAAGAACACTTCGACGCCACGAACAAACAGATCGAAGCGAACCTACTTTACCAAGTGACGTGGGTACGAAAAATGTGAGCATGAAAACAGTTTCATGCTGATCGGTTTCAGCATGAAAAGCCGTTTGGAAAAAGCGAGTGATTGGTTCGTTAATTCCGGTCATATCTCGAGTTTCGTATGTACAAATTATGGTTTAATTCAGAAAGCAATTTTATATTACAGTGTTCCGAGCGTTGCACTAGTGGCTAAATGTAAAATAGGAACGAGAGCCCTTTTAAGGACCTCGCTAGTGGTCCGCCTGCCAAGTTCAATAATTGTCACTCTTCATTGTAACTTCATTGTAAGAAAGTAATTATTTAACTCCTTCATTGTTGTTGCATGGCCATTAGCTTTGGTACTTTATCTGAAACCAGAGTTGAGCGTATTTCACGATGATGAGGATAAATACCTTGAAACAGCTTGAAAATTGTAGGAAATGGGCAGTCTGTGTGCCCTGACAAGCAATAGTTGTATTTCAATCAAGTGCACAGACTGTATCAAGGTGATAAAAATGCGTGAAGATCGTTGATTTCAACTGACTACTGACTACTGACTAATTCCGCTCATATAAAATAAATTATGCGACAGATACGAATGAAATTTGGTATTCAGCACTCTTTTAACTCTAATACGTGCCTTTTAAGGTTTGATGATTGGCGAGGCATTAACTAAAAAGATTGCAATCAGTTGTAATGCTATTTTTCTGTGTGTTGGGAAAACGACACCGGTGATCAAAATAAGCATTACTCGTTATTAGTGTTGACGAGTAACAATGCAAACATACTGCCAGAAATAATAGGCAACACAATATTGTTGATAAAATGCAGGCGCATGCATGCATGGCTTCGGGCTACTAAGCTCTTAATAAATCTGCAGTCCGCGCTACTTATTGTTGATCTTGAACTTGAACTTGAACTTGAATCTACACCAACAGGAAGCTCAATCGCTTTTGGCGTTGGGAAGGAGTTTACCAGTTCTTGTAGTGGTACGGGTCTAAGACACCAGGCAAGTAGGCGTCTAGGCGTCTTTTGAAGCACAGGACAGAAGGTGCCTGTACAACATCAGCAGGGAGTCTGTTCCATAGGGAACAAACCCGGAATGGTAGGGAGAGTTGGCGCACGCGCGAGTTACATCGCCGTTGGAAAAGCTTTTTCCCGTTGTTCCAGGTGGGCTGGCCCTCACTGAGTGTGAACCAGGTTGCTGCGATGTTGCTTGAATCACGTAAGCACTTATAGGTAAAGATCAAGTCCCCTCTTGATCTCCTGTAAAGCAGAGTTGGTAGTCGTAATACCTTCAGGCGCTCTGTGTAAGGTAAGTCGTGGAGTCCGTTGACGACTTTGGTAGCACGTCATTGTATCCTTTCGATTTTATCTGCATCACCCTCATATTTAATCCACCAGGCTTGGTTGCCGTATTCCAGAGTAGTGCGTACAAGTGCGCAGTAGAGCCAGAGGAAGGTTATTCTATCGGGGAACTGGAAATTTCTTTTAATGATTGCCAGTGCCTTGTATGCTTTGGAGACCACGTAGTTGATGTGCGTTGAGAATGAGAGCTGGGAGTCAACGATGATCCCAAGGTCTTTTTGGCTGTTGCTTATTGCGATGGGGGAAGCACTTGGTGACATGGAGAAGTTGATTAAGTGATCGGAACCAAATGGGACAATGGCACACTTGGCTGCTTTCAGAGACATTTTCATCCTGTTAACCCAACTTGCAAAATTGTGTATGTCGTTTTGCAAAAGGTCCATTTGGTCATGGTTGGTAACTGCCGAGAAAATGTTAGTGTCATCTAGGAAAATACAGTGGTCGCTTTTCACTACTTCAGAAACGTTATCGATAAAAATAATGAAAAGTAATGGGCCAAAGACTGATCCTTGAATAGTTCCGCTCTCTACCTTCTGGGAAGAGGAAATGAAGCCATCAATGACGGTGCATTGCTGTCTTCCTGTTAAGAAGTCTGCAATCCACTGGATGGTTTTGCCCCCAATGTATTTGTTTGCGACTTTATCGATCAGTAGGTCATGAGGAAAAGTATCAAAAGCGTTAGCTAGGTCAAAGTAGGCTGCTGCAACTGGGAGATGCTCGTCGACCCATTCCGTGACTCGGTCAAGAAAGTGCACAAGATTGTGTACAGTAGAATAACCCGGCAATCCACCATACTGGTTAAGGTGAAGGAGCTTCTTATTAAGCAGAGGATACTGGTCAGACTGATTGGGCGGTAGTTTGCAGGGTTGCTTCTGGATCCAGATTTATGTATAGGAGTGATGAAGGCCTGTTTCCAACCAGATGGTAGTTTGCCTTCACTGATGGACTTCTGAAAAATTTAAAGAACTGGAATTTTGATGACGTCTTCGAGCTCTTTAAGGATCAGAGGAGGAAGCCCATCTGATCCTGGTGCTGAATGAATTTTGAGGTTTTGAAAGAAGTTATTGATATCATTTTCACTGATAAGAATGTCATTTAGACTGGGTAGGTCGTCAGGCGGTGTTGGAAGGGTGAAGGGAATTGGGTTCGTGGTGTAGACGGATGTGAAATAAGAATTCATCAGCTCGGCTTTAAGTTTCGAGTCACTGACAATTTTGGTGGGTCCTCGTAAATGTCCGACGGGGCACGATTGTTTCTTGGATCGGTTAACGTAGGACTAGAACTGTTTCGGGCTGTGTTTTTCAGCATCCGCAATTTTTCTTTGGTAAGTTGCCCTGGCCGACCTTAAGGCCTTTGTAGTTTGGTTACGGGCTACGTTGTAGTTATCACGGTCGTCCCCATTTCCAGAGCAATGGAAATGATGGTTGAATGGAAATCAGCAAATGCTTTTAATTTATATGATTGAAGTCCTTATTCCAGCGAAACTAAAAAAATTAATATCTCCGTTCTTATTCAATATTTTTCCACCAAACTTGGGCAGATACAAGATAAATGGGCAGTGGCAAAAATAAGACGCCAAAAAAAAAAACAATAATACAAAAGAATTGATATCTAAAACAAAACCCACAAGGGTGAAAGAACCTGCCAAGTTTCAGCCAATCAAAGTAGTGATATCTGAGCCAAAAAGGCTACCACCAAGTTACTACATTAATTGCCAAGCTAATCCCACCGACTATTACCTCACACGTTAAATAAAAAACTTGACCATTGCTACCGATAGTATACTTTGTTCCACATTATGTTTTCAGAAAATTGACTGTACGACGCCACGTTTTCTTCCACTTCAAGTGCAAAATATCCGTAAACATCCCATTCGTAAACTCTAACAGTAACTTTGTTGAGTCTACAAGTGTGATATCTACATGTTTTTGCACTCTTAGTGCAAGGAAATGAGTCGTCATCCAGTCAGTTTTCTGAAAACATAATGTGGAACAAACTATAGCAATGGTCAGGTTTTGGAAACCTTTGATCTAATACTCGGTGGGATTAGCTTGGCAACTAATGCAGTAACTTGGTGGCAGCCGTTTTGGCTCTGATATCACTACTTTGATTGGCTGAAACTTGGTGGGTTCTTTCACCCTTGTGGGTTTTGTTTTAGATACATTACTAAACTAAAGGACGAGCATTCGACAGCTACCGTTTTCGAAATTATTTACGTAATAGAAAAAAATTTGCTTATCGCGGTAGAGGCATTCGAAGAGTTTCACGCAGAAGACATTTATCTCCAGTTAGATTTGCACGTAACCTTTTAATAGAGGAATCGTCTCATCTTATCCAAAACAGCTTCGTAATTACGAGCCCTTAGATAGGGTACATAGGAAAAATAAGCAAAAGTGACCGCACCAAATCTGGTCAAAGTTTTGTACGCATTCGTAATTGAATTTAATTCCCGGCCCCAAGTAGTTAGCCACGGACCAGGGAGGACCCCTCTTGCCAAAACTATTGAAATAACATGGTTAAACTGCAACGGTGGAATAGGTGACCCAGTGACTTCCTTTTCCGTCGTGGAAATCTTTCAAGTTTACGATTACGTTTTGGCCAGCAGGCCTAAGTGTTTAGGAGTTTTAAATTTCGGATTTTCATCACTCTAACCAATCCGATTAAATCAAAGTTCGTTAAAGGTTTATTAAAGTCGATTAAATCCTGGGTGGTCGTAAGTAAATGCCTCTACCAGGAGGCAATTTTTTTTGCTTCGCTTTTTGTTTAATTTTTTTTCTTCGAGTCGGAACCTTCCGCTTGCTTGTGATGGTGCACGAGTTCAGCCACAATTTTTGCATCGTTTTGCGCCTTTATTAGGGGAGACACCACCCCAGCTGTCTCTCCCGCCAAGTCTCCAATACCGGCTAAAATCGGTCCTAACAGTGCTAGCGGCAAAAAGCCGCTTTTCTCTTTTCGCGATCTTGTTTTGAACGCCATATCATCTTTTTTAATATTATTGTTATTATTTAATAAAAAACTTCGACTTTGCCTCGATCCAAATTTAGATTCATTTTCCTGTCGCCAATGACCAGAGCGTGACAAGTGGTGTTAGCCGGTACTGTGGCCCTAAACTTCAGTTTGATTTGTACGTCCATGATTCCAGATTGCAGCCTCTTGGACTATTTAGAGCTATCCAAACACCAAGAGAGGATAGGCAGTCTTGAAGCAAGTCGAAACTCACGGCGTTGGTGTATTAGCACAGCTGCCTAAGTTGCTATGCTCTTCTGTACAAGCCGACGTATTCCCCAGTAGCACAATTAGAAATGGATAACTTTCGGAATTTAGAGTCACGTGATCATCTAGCAAACTGCAGTGGTCGAACACGCCCGGGTTTTTAACTAAAGAGCCCTGCCTGTTAGTTTGAAAAGCTAGAACTAGAAAGCTCGACTGCGGACGTAGTCAGCACGCGCCAGGTGAAGCTGGTATTTTGAGGGAGCTCGCAGCAATCGTAATGCCAGTGCCTGAATCTCAAATCCACGGTCGCTCTGTGGTCGATGAAACGTGTTACATTCATTTTCATTTCTATTAGTTTCATCCGAGTTTTCAGAGGTGCTCATTTTTCACCCCAAACCTAAAGTAAACTAAATAATAAATAAATACAAGCTAGTTTCGTTTAGTTTATTTTAATTTTAGGCTGAAAACTGAGTAGAAATTTCCACTTAAAACATATGGAGCCCGATCGAAATTAAACTGGTTACCAATTATGTTTAGAATAAAATTTCCTTCAGAAAAAGTACTATTCGTATTTTCGTAAAATTAACCCTTCTGGCCGAAATTCGTCATTTAAGTTCTATTAGGCCATTTATGTATGCTATAGATACATCAGCGCACATGTGCATTATAATTCCCGAGTTTAAACAAGTTCCATTAACATAATTGAGCTTAAATGAAAGGTGAAGATGTGTTTTTTCCAGCAAGGGTAATTAAAACGATTTATTGTAATAAGGAGCTAAGCTACGGCAGTTTATCTACGATGTAGCGCTTTGATTTTGAAGTGTTTTACTAAAAGTTCCGTCTTTAAACTGGCACAGTAGTCGTTCTAAAATAGATAAATGGATGTAATTAGGCTTAACTGAAAGATGTATATTTTCCAACAAGGGTAATTAAACGATTTATTTTAATTATAAGCCACGTTACGGCAGTTTATCTACATTATAGTTTATTCCATCTTTAAACTGGCGCAGTAGCCGTTATAATTGAGAAAAATGGATGTAATTAAGCTAATGAAGGATGAAGATGTATATTTTCCAACAAGGGTAATTAAAATGATAAATTTTAATAAGGAGCTAAGCTACGTTAGTTTGTCTACGATGTAGCGCTTTGATTTTTGAATAGTTTTACGATCAGTTCCATCTTTAAACTGGCACAGTAGTTGTTCTAAATAAAAAAAATGGATGTAATTAGGCTTAACTGAAAGATGAAGATGTATATTTTCCAACAAGGGTAATTAATACGATTTATTTTAATTAGAAGCCAAGTTATGGCAGTTTATGTACATTATAGCGCTTTAATTTTTGCTTCGTTTTATGATAGGTTCCATTTTTAAACTGGTACAGTAGCCGTTATTATTGAGATAAATGAATGTAATCAGGCTTAACTGAAGGATGAAGATGTATATTTTCCAACAAGGGTAATTAGAACGATTTATTTTAATAAGGAGCTAAGCTACGTTAGTTTTATCTATGATGTAGCGCTTTGATTTTTGAATAGTTTTACGATAAGTTCCATCTTTAAACTGGCATAGCAGTTGTTATAAAATAGATAAATGGATGTAATTGGGCTTAACTGAAAGATGAAGATGTATATTTTCCAACAAGGGTAATTAAAACGAGTTATTTTAATTATAAGCCACGTTACAGCAGTTTATCTGCATTATAGCGCTTTGATTCCATCTTTAAACTGGCGCATTAGCCGTTATAATTGAGAAAAATGGATGTAATTAAGCTTAACTGAAGGATGAAGATGTATATTTTCCAACAAGGGTAATTAAAATCATTTATTTTAATAAGGAGCTAAGCTACGTTAGTTTATCTACGATGTAGCGCTTTGATTTTTTAATAGTTTTACGACAAGTTACATCTTTAAACTGCCACAGTAGTTGTTCTTAAATAGATAAATGGATGTAATTGGGCGTAACTGAAAGATGAAGGTGTATATTTTCCAACAAAGGTAATAAAAAAGATTTATTTTAATTAGAAGTCAAGTTATGGCAGTTTATCTACATTTAGCGTTTTGATTTTTGTATCGTTTTACAATAAATTTCATTTTTAAACTGGTGCATTAGTCGTTCTAAAATAGATAAATGGATGTAATTTGGCTTAACTGAAAGATGAAGATGTATATTTTCAAACAAGGGTAATTAAAACGATTTATTTTAACTAGGACAGCCCCCCCCCCCCCTCATGGCTAGTTTTAAGAATATTCTAAGAAGTAATGACAGCAAAAGCAACAGTTGTTTGAAGAAATAGCCCAATTTTACCTGGGGAGAGGTTAAAATTGGTTTCTATTGCCTTAAGGAAAATATACCCTACCCGTAAATTAAATTGCATTCAGTTTCTGAGTGCTCTTTACCCTGAAGGATTTAAAACTCTCTAGATATGCCCAGCCCAGACACCCACCCGCGCATGCGCTGGTCCGGCGTGCACAGGCCCTCCATAAATGGTGTTACGGCGTTAACCAGCCATCTACTTTTCCCCACGTTATGTCAGCCATGATGGTGACTCGAGAGGGGAGGTGGGTGGGCATTTACAGGTAGTGTATATTTTCCTTAACGCAATAGAAACCAATATTGACCTCTCCCCAGGTAAAATTGGGCTTTCTACTTGCCAGCCAGAAAATATACACTACCTGTAAATTAAATTGCATTTACAGCAGACCTCGTCAATATAGGTGGCGGGCACCATCATGACGGGTCCCCAAGGGTGTAAGCTGGGTCCCCAGTGACCGAGTTGTGGTTGATTGGTTGCAGACGCAACATTCTCTGGTCACAGCCGACTTTCTGAGCATGGCAGTCGGAGTGTGGAGGGAACTTTCAATGGCCAAAGCGAGTTGGTGAGAAAGTTCAGGCGAGTTTTCCAGATTCCACGACTTGTTTGGTTTTCGGTTGTTATGGTTTTAACGATTTGGGTGAATAGCAGTATTGTTCAACGGGATGTCAATGAAGAGTTTTAGTTGCGGTAGTTAGGTTCTTAAAGATTTAGCAAATTGGTGTTGAGGTTTTATTGTTGAGAATTCAGACTTCAGAGAGGTGAAGAAGCGGCAGACCATTGTGAATTCAGAATCAATTGATATAGATGCTCAGAGGAGAGAGAGGGTGTTCAAGGAACAGTGCATCAGCTGTGGATGGGTGCTTTGATTTAGGAGCAGTCAAGCAAGTTGAAGAGGGATTGTGAGTTTCCAATGACGGATGAAGCGTGAGAAGGGCTGAGTGATTGTATGATGCGTGTCATTAGTTGGCGAAGGGTTTATGAAATGTCGTTCCCCAGAGTCATTGAGATTGGAGCAGCAAGATCGGAAAGTGAACGTTAGTATGGGGGTGGACCAAGGGAAATCATTGAAGGCAAAATGCCGAGCACACTGTCATGAGCGTGAAGTAGTGATGAATTAGGACCTAGGAGAAGTTGAATGCAGAGTGGAGAATATCGTTGAGGTCTAGTTTGACTCGGTAGAAGTGCGATACTGCCAGACGGTTGGGCGAGAGACTGTTGGTGGCAATGAGTGATGCGAATTGATGATGAACCGCTGGTTGTGGTTCAGAAAATTCGGGTTACAAGTGGCGAGGGCATCCAAGCAGAATTAGTGTTGGTTAAGGAGCCGTGTGGTTAGTCATGGTGACAAGGTGTATCGTCATGATTGACAGTTTGATGAGTCAACATAATGTTGGATAGGTCGAATTCCAAAGATTTGGAATGAATAAGACTTAACCAGTGGACTGTGAGGCGTAAGGCTGAGTGATTAAAAACATTAGGCGGCCAGAATTTCTTCAAGAGACCTGGTCGTGGAAGGTGGGCAAGAAATGGGAATCCACGGCAGTGCTAAGGAGTTTAGCTTATGTCGTCCATGATCAAGCTGGGTTTAAGTGACGGGGATTCATGAAGAAATTTCAGCTTCATCATGATGCAGCAGGCGGTTGGTAATGGAGACGAATTCTCCCATGAGATTGAAAGGGTCGTGAGACCATAGCGGTCACAGTGGTGTGGTGTGATGGACTAGGGCACCATGAAAGACCATCATGATTCAATTGGTGACGGTTAGCTATAGTGACAATGAGTGCGTGTTGACGGATAATGAACGTGTTGGTGAACGAGAATGGAGTTCGGGGCGAACGTCTGCGACGGGAGCTTGTGGGATGGAGACGTTGCAATGTTGTGGGATTTCATTCCAAGACATGTGAGTGAACATTCATTCAGAAAGGGGTCAGCGGTTTGAAGGAGACCTTCCCTCCATAAAATTGAGCCGAGGTAGTGTGAGACAGGTGAGATGGAGCAAAGTACGGGGCAATCATGTGAAGTGTCACGCAGTGGTTCCAGGGAACAAGGCAGAAGCAAGATGTGAGTTCAGGATTGACGTTGCATCGAGTTGATGTATGGAGTCCATAAGCTTCGAAGGCAGTGCCAGGTGGTTGTTGTCCTGGTGAAGATGGTTGATTGATTGAGGAGGCCAAGTTAGCGGCGACAGAGGGGTGGATGTCGGCAGCATTCGGGTACCCCAGGCGGACGCACATCCAAGTCTGAATTGGGCCCAAAGTAATGTGACTTCGGAGAACGGACGGGCCGGTGTTTGCTGTGGATAGCTTCGATGCTCGAACGAATTGGAAAGAGTAGCGCGGAGAGCATGGTGATTCCTTACGGAGGGCTTGTAGATGGCGATCGGGCTGGTGGGCCATGAGCAATAGGCGAACGACGAACGGGCGTGCGGGTGGTAATTGACTTGAAGGTCGGCCACTAATAAATGGTGAAAAGGTGCACGAACGCAATGAGCTTGAGCGGTAGCAGGTTGGCAAACGATGAATGGAACCACGAACGAAGATGGGGTGGGCCTGAGTGGTGACAAGCTGACGGATGCTGAACAGGACAGGCCAATGATGCAAGAGCGAACAATGCACGGGAGCGTGGACGTAAAAGGGCTTGAAAGGTGAGCAGGGTGCCACAGAGCGAAAGGAAAAAGACGAACGTCAGGTTGGCAAGTTACGGGAATGAGGCTTGTTGAAGATAAAAGTCGGCAAAACAATAGCCAGCGTGTGGTGACGAGTGGCTGGACTGGCTAACAATGAGTGATGTTGTGAGCTTCAACGAACGCGAACGACGAACGGGAATGACGAACAATGCGATGAGCTTCAAATATCGGCCAACGATGGATGAGAGCACCAACGGCGTGATGAGCTTCAAAGATTCCCATGATGAACGAGAACATGAAGGAGAAAGGAATGGTAGACAACAGGAGCAAATGGGTGTGGGGGCAAGGCATGAATGGTGGCCGGACCAGTGAAGGGAGAGGCGTCTCAGCAGTAAATCTTCAGGTTGGCCTGTAACGGCGACTGGTGTGCATGTCGACGAGTGGGCTGCGAGCGACGAACGGGCTGTGAGCGGCGAACGGCTTGAAAGACAGTCGGGCGCGAGCAGAGATTCTTCAGGTAAGCTTGCAAGAGTTGAATCGATGAAGAGGAACAGTGACAGATCCGGTGAACGCATCACTCGCTTGACTGTTGTGAACGGGACGTCTGGAATGATGAGAATCTTCGTTCAGTTAGGACGTCGAGGTACGTGACGAGCATGACGGGTTGGAAGGCCGAGAAGGAAGAAGTCTTCCGGGACAGGACTGCATTGGCGGCAGTGCAGCCACAGTGGCCCCAATGTGTAAGTGGTGAGAGGTTGACAATCGGGCGAATGAGCGAGCGAACGAACGAAGAATGGAAGTCGTTGACTTGTGGAAGTCATCATTTTTGTGGAGGTTTTCCTTCCTGAGGGGATGACCTGCGAAGAAAGAACGATTGCACTTTAACCTTGTAGGGGCGAGTGGCGAACGAGCAACGAGCGAGAACGAACGGGAGTCCTCTTGGTGTAGAGGGCGAACGGGCAACGGTCTCCCGGTGACAATGTTGACACAGTGACGGTGTAGGAAATTTCCTAGTCCTACAAATTACCGTTTCGTTTCAAAGAAGGTCCAGAAGAATACTTAAAGTTCAACTGTTTATTTAACAGTGACATTTTGAAAGTTTCAAAGTTACAACACTTGACCACATGGTTTGAACAAACATGGCTTAAACAACATGACTGCAGCTTGCAGTCCATGCTGCCTGCATCAACACCAGAACGTGAGTGAGCCTTCGCTTCACCCTAAACCGGAAGTTAACTCCCCATCAGGCTAAAGCGCTCGATAAGCCGGATGTTTCATTCTACAGGCAAACCTACTGCATAATTGCCGATCAGGCTTTTCCATCGCTCTTTCCTGAACTGGGGGACAGTACATTTAGTTTCAGGCTTAAAACATTCCTTGAGATCATATTAACAATACTATGAATAATATACACAAATTCTCTTAGCTGAGAAGAACCAACAGACAGCAGGAATGGGCGGCGGCGGCGGCAAACGTCGAGACAACGGACGGCGAATGGAGGTTTCGTGTGGCTGGATGAAACAGGTTGGCGGCGATAGAGCAAGCAAACGATGGCTGCGAGTGATGATCGTGAAAGCAGCAGCAGAGACAGCATCATGGATGGCGTTGAATGCGGGGCGAACGGTGGCGAACGATGCCACGGACGGGCGGACAATATCTTCTTAAGTAGGAGAATCTTTTGTCGATAGAAGACCACAGACGAACGAACGAACGAACCAATGAATTCTTCATGTAGTGGCGGGTCTTGCGAACGGAAACGACGAACGGAAGACCTCTTCATGTAGTGGCAGGTCATGCAAACGGGAACGACGAACGGAAGGCTTCTTCATGTAGCGGCAGGTCATGAGGTAGTCACAACAGGACAAGATGCAACGAAGGATGAATGACGGGCATCAGTTAGAAAAACGATGCAAAGAGCTTGGAAGAACGGCAAACGCAAGTGGTGAACGAGCGGTAGTCTCCTTTTGTAGCCGGTGAACGTCGAATGATGAACAACGAACGAGAACGAACAGGAGTCTTTCTTGTACAGCAGGAGAATGGCGAACGGTGAATGCTTCACCTGCTTAATGAGCAAGGCGGATAACGATGAAAATCTTCGTCCAAAACGTGACGAGCCTTGATAGTTCAGGGAGGCCAAGATGCCTTCTTCATGTAGTGGCGAACGGGAACGGGGAACGACAAACGAGGAACGGCCAGGGCAGCGACACAGCGGCCGCCGGAGTTTGTGCAGTGCTTCAAAGACCGATGAATGATGTAGTGGTCACGAGCGGCGAACGGGAATGACGACCGATGACAAACTGTATAAGGCCGGTAGATGGGAAGCGGGAAGAAGCACGGTGCGAGGAGCTGCAAGGACCGCTGAACGGGAACGACGAACGATGCGATGGGAGCGGCGGGCGGTGCGATGAGCTTCAAAGACCGGCAAACGGGAACGACGAACGATGCGATGGGCTTCAAAGATCGACGAACGACGAACGATGAACGAAAACCAATATGGTAGGTAACAGAGCGAAACGACCGTGACGGTTGCGTGGAGGAAAAGAGATAGCTGGCTAACGCCGTAACACCATCTATGGAGGGCCTGCACGCTCCGGACCTGCGCATGCGCAGGTGGGTGTCTGGGCTGGGCGTATCTAGGGAGTTTTAAATCCTCCAGGGTAAAGAGCACTCAGGAACTGAATGCAATTTAATTTACAGGTAGGTGCATATTTTCTAGCCGGCAAGTAGAAATATTCTTTTTGAATCTAACATTTATTTGAATGCCCGCCCTATTGTTGAAGGAAACTTTCCATTCTTATGTATTCCCCTTGTTGAAAGTCCCCCTAAATTTGCAAGAATAACAAAGCATTCTTACGTATTCCCATTGTTAAAAATACTCCAAGAGCAGAGCCGTGTTGTGATTTACCGTTTGCATGAAAATACTGTGATTTTCCTTTAGCAGTCGCCCATGCTTTCATTATATTTAGTTAGAGCAAGGGTTAACAGACATATAGGCCTAGATCGCGTTTGCATGAAAATATTGTGACCGGAAAAAAACATGTCATCAGTACTGTGCCTCTTTGCTGAAAACACAGTTCGAATCATTACTTATACAGACAATTACGTGTTACAGACATACAAACAAATAAAAGACATACGATTATCGAGATTCCTACTGTGACTGCATTAGAATTAGGAGAGGGAATCCTGGTAATCTGGCAACACACAAACACAAACAAACAAACATATTTTATGATCTTACTTATATAGATTAGGAGCTAAGCTATTTTAGTTTATCTACGGGATGCAGCGCTTTGATTTTTGAATAGTTTTATGATAAGTTCCATCTTTAAACTGGTGAAGTAGTCGTTCTAAAATAGATAAATGGATGTAATTAGGCTTAAACGAAAGATGAAGTTGTATATTTTCTAACAAGGGTAATTAAAACGATGTATTTTAATTAAAAGGTAAGCTACGGCAGTTTATCTACATTGTAGCAGTTTTATTTTTGTATCATTTTACGATAAGTTCCATCTCTAAACTGGTGTAGTAGCTATCCTAATTAAAACAAATCGTTTTAATTACCCTTGTTGGAAAATACACATCTTCACTTTTCATTTAAGCCCAATTATGTTCGTGGAACTTAATTAGAACTATCATTGCAGCTTTTTTAACTCAGGAATTATAATGCACATGGGCACTGTTGTATCCATACCCTAAATGGCCTAATAGAACTTAAATGACGAATTTCGGCCAGAAGGGTTAATTTTCCGAAAAATATGAATAGAAAGTTTTCTGAAAGAAATTTTATTCTAAACATAATTGGTGACTGGTTTATTTTCGATCGGATGATCGGTTTAGGTGCTAGAAACAAAAATCTGTTTTTTGGTCGCTATTTGTGGACGTCATTTTACTTATGACGTCATACTGGAAAGCTGCACTACTTGCAGCTACCTCCACCCTAGTGAGGATCCCTAGGGGTGTACCTGACCCCCTGCACTTATCGAATTTTTCTAGCTATCGCGTTATACTATCTCGTAAACTAGAGCCCTTTTTGATTGGCTGGCAGACTAAAAGGGCTTCAGTCAAAAATTCTTCTCCCCAACCCTATAAATTCTTGCTACTATTAAAAGGCAGATAAGTTTGCAGATTGCACACAAAGCTTGTACTTCACTCTGACATTTCTACTCTATGTCGAGTGAAGAGGTAGTCGTCATCTTGTGTGGGGTTCCATTTTTGTCTCTGTGCAGCCGTACCGGCTGAGACGACTATTACGACTTTTCCGTCCGTCGCCTCTTTCAACTTCGTAACGGTACCAGATAGAGACGACCACGGTTTACAACGTTAGATTCAGTGTGAGAAGTGGCAAATTAAAACATCTTTACTTCCTTATACCTAATAGACTTCTTCGACGTAACTAAATTAAATAATAACATTTGATCGTCGAAATCCTAAGATAACATGCAATAAAAACAAATGGATTTTAGCTTCGTTTAAAATAGTTTCGTCGCGTTGTTGCATGAATGAATAGGCTTAGGCTATCGTCGAACCAAATTCTCCATTGGGCTTCTCTGCTACTTACGAAATTATAACTGCGTTAAAAAAATTAGGCCAAAAATATGAAAATCAGGCCTAAAATCATGTTACCACGGCAACATCAAGTTGCTATGAATGGCTGTTGGCTTCATCAACAACGTCTCTCTCGTCACTTACCTTACTACCACTGATCTATATGAGCTACGTTGTGCATTACGTTGTAACACTGTAACAATGTGCTCGGAGGTACACCGTGTTGCAAAAATGAATAGGCTTACTATACAATCCAAATATCCGTGAGCTGCTACTTACGAAATTAAAACTGCAGGTTAAAATTAGGCCTGAAAGCTGAAAATTATGCCTAAAATGTAAAATAGGCCTAAAGCTAACACATTTTTAACCGGCAGTTGTGATGGTTACTGCTTTTATATTAGTATAATAGAGACAGCTGTTGTAATGCATGATGGAGGCGTACGTCTCAACATTGGAAGTGAGGGAATTGTACAGAAGACGGGTGCGACTAGGCTGTCGCTGTACCCGCTTGTTTCTGTTAAATTCGAAAATTAGACAATTTACATGAAGTAGGAGGGAGGTTCTCAATATCCACCCTATGTGAGATAGGTACAAGAATTTATGTTTTGACGATGGGCTCTGTCTTTATTTCAAAAGGTAAGCTAGGATGGATAGGAAAGTATCCTGTTAAAATTGGTTGCTTATTCTATTAGCGTACATGCGGGATTACAGTCCTTTGAAGTTACTAATGCTTACTAATTAGCGTATAATTTCGATTTACATATTACATACAATTTTCAGTTAGAAGCAATGAAGCTTGAATTTCTAGGAACAGATGGGCAAAAGAAAGGACTGACGCACCAATACACCAATAAAATAGAAGCAGCCTTCCTATCCAACCCTCCGTTACTGCCTAATGGACGTTGTAACTTTCCACATTTTTCTCCGTATCACGGTCGTCACGGCCTCACCCTTTGGTACTTCGCCTCCTTCCCTGCCCACCTTCTAGCATTACAAGAGTGCGAACAGCTTTATTAAACAATGCACGCAAGAAAGAGGGCGTTTTTCGTTCCATGAAGCAATAAACAGCAATTAACTTATACATTTCGACCTATCTTTCTGCTCTTGTCAAGGTAAATTATTTTTCAGAATACACGACTCGTCTAAGGAGGCAAGGACACTCAGATTAGATTACGTTATGGATCATTTGGCTGTATTTCAAAGATCACGGACTAGAAATCACAGAGAACAAGCAGGGACTAACAGTCTGGGGTTGTTAGCTTTGAAGTTCTTATAATGGACTATGGTAACCATTTCTGCGTGATTATTGCGGGTAGAACAACATGCCACATAGATCTTCGTATGCTGGTATTTAGGTGACTTAAGCTACATGGGGAGGATACATACACACCAAACAAGAGAGAATAGTGTTTACTAATCAACAGATCTTCACGTAATCACATAACAGCAAAGTGAACTTCATTATAAATTACAGTGCTCACAGCTCTCTGACAGTCTTGCATACATGGCACCTTTAAGCACAGTGCTGGGGTTAACATGGTGCTAGTGTTAGTACAGGACTAAGCAGAGGCCGTGTATAAAGAATACACGTGAATGAGGTTTGTCCTACAGATTATTACTTTCATGGTAATACATATAATGTGTTGCAAGCACATATTATGAATGCATTGCAATTCACCTATCTTTATTCTTAAAGCGGCTTGCTAGACTCGGGGAAAAACCCATTGTATGCTGCGTTCCTTGACCTGTCCAAAGCCTACGATCGAGTTAACCACAGTACACTGTGCCATATCCTGATCAAATGTGGGTTCCCCAGGTGGTGTGTGGGTACTCTGTGGCAATGGCTATGATCGCAGCAGATGCTTGTGAGATGGGGCTCGTCCTTGTCACGGCGGTTCGATGTTTCGAATGGTGTTCCGTCAGGGAGGAGTATTATCTCCATTATTGTTTAACATCTATATATTGACATACTACTCACAAAACTCCAGGATGTCGATGCTGGAATTATTTTTGGAGGATTTAAGATCAACCACCTGTGTTACGCAGATGACCTGGCTCTTCTCTACCCCTCAGCTAAAGCCTTACAACTTTTGCTAGACTGTTGTGTAAACGTAGGAACGTCCCTTGATCTCAAATTTAACCCTACTAAATCTGTCAGCTTTTTCTTCCCTTCACGTAGTGGCATTCTTAGAAATCTGGAATCCCTACTGTTGCTTTAAATGGTAATCCTTTTTATATGTTCAGCAAGTGAAATAGCTAGGCACGGTAATCTCGCCGGACCTGAGAGATGACAGTGATATTCTAAATCAGCGTAGAAATGTGTGTATTAGGCAAACACCATCCGTAGGTGGTTCTGTGGTTGCAGCCAGAGTTGTGGCCACTGCATATACTGCTTATGTCACAAATCTATGGCATGCATCTGTGGACAAACAGTTTTACCCAGTGCTTGAACAGCCTCAGAGTGTGCTACAACAACGGCCTACGATTTTTATTTGGTTTGCCCACCTGGGGCAGTGCCATATGTTGTTTGCTACATTGGGTGTCCCTAGTTTTGGGGAAGTCCGCAGACAGAGGGTTTATGCGTTCCTGAGCAGACTGTACTCCTCGGCAAATTCTACAGTAAACTCTAGTCTCCCTAACGTCAGGGAAACCCTGTCCTCTATGTGGGGATTACTTCAGTGGAGGCCGTGAAAATGGTTCCAGTGTCGTTCTTGTCTGTCGTTGTTATACTTTAGTGTTTTATTATATTTGTTTTATTTTGTAATGTTGATAATATGGACCCTTGCTGGTCTGAAATAAAGATAAAGTTAAAATTAAATTCAGTAATACTGAATGTTATTTCATTGAGAGCATATTTTTTGTACGGCAGTATGGTTAATTCTCATTATTTCGTTGCTGGTGTTTAAGAAAAACAAAATCTTGTAACGTAATGTCTCTTTGTGGGCATTGTGACAAACTAATTTATTAAACAAATTTAACACTTAAACAACTTTTTTTGCTGTTAACAAGTATGTGCCACGTTCAATACAAAAAACTTTCCACCTTCGCAATATTCAAACGGACACATTCGACTAATTACAAGCACCACAAATTAACGAACACTTCCCCCAACAGACACGCCACTCGTGTGCTAAAGTGAAGCCTCGTTTTTTTGTCTGCCGAGTCATACTTCGCATTTGATTCGCCAGCAGGAGTAGCTATTGTCCGTGAAGACGCGGTATAATTAGAACGACTAGCACAAGAAATACACACATGCGCTGTGAGAACGAGTCGTAAGGTGTGTTTCAGTTTCGCTATCTGCTAGTGACACCTGGCGAGTAAAGTGGGAGGCCATGAGTCATTGTGCCGACGCATTGCTGAAACGGGATTAATTTTTGAAGCGCTGGCTAAGTTGCTAGTGTCGTATCTGTAAGGGGAAGTGTTCTTTAATCTGTGACAAGCACTTTAGTTATAAACCATGATTCACATGACAGTTCCTTGCTACGAGGCCCTCTAAACATTTAAACGGGGTTTTTCCTATTGTGTGCAGTTACGTGTCCCGTTCCTTGAGACTTGAGCGCAGAGGCCTTTCCACACTCACCACATTCACAAAATCTTTAGACTATGTGCAAATAACTGCATGGATAAAGTCCCCTTGTCGGCAAATGCCTTTCCACACTCACCACCTTCAAAAGATCGTTCAGTGTGTGCAAGTATATGCCGCGAAAAAGTCGACTTATTAGAATGGGACTTTCCACACTCATCACATGCAAATGGTTTCATTCCACCGTGTACAAGTACACGCCGAGTTAAATTCGATTTGACGCTAAAGGTCTTTCCACACTCGCAACATTCGAACTGCTTCTTTCCACTGTGAACAAGTGCGTGTTGCATTAAAGATAAAGATAAAGATAAGATAAAGGTAAATTTATTGACAAGTACAACGAGGTACAATCACAAATATGTTTTGTGAGAAAACATAACATTATTTGCATTTAATGATTTGAAACAGGAAAAAATATATATATATAGATCACTTCTTGAAATTGCATCTTGGGCATCACACAATTTGTGCCATTTGCGAATTGGTTACGGCAGAAGAGTCCGAAAAGAAATGCAGCGTAACAGCAGAGAAAAGGTAGCATCAAGAAAAAGTCGGCAGAGAACACAGAGAAAGGGGTCATTCATCTGCACGCAGGGCTGCACAACCTTGAACTCTTAACTGTAGCTCAAACTCCACGTCACTTCCACGTCTCGAGTTGCACCACCTGCCGACATCCAGAAGGGCAACGTGAATCTCATGACCAAAATCTGTTGCCCAAGCGCAGGTGCTCCCAAACAGACACTCGGAAAGGGCCTTGCTCCCCGCCCTCAACTGCTGCCAAAGTTTCACTTTGCGCCACATGCACAGCAATGGGAACGTGAGACATCCGGCCTCGTAGCATGCACAGTTGTTACTAGAGAATTTGGTCCACCCAAGAGATCTCTTAACACTCAAATGGAATGTTTTCGCAGTGTCGTTCCAGATAGCACTCGAGTTCTTGGAGCACATCTTGATGCCGTAGAGATGAAGCGCACAGCTCTGCAAAACATTCCAAAGATCGTCGGTCTTCATCACATGGCGAAAGGTAGCGATGATCGCGTGCGACTGCTTAGCAATCTTACTCCTGGTAATCTTAAAGTGATTATCCCAGGTGAGATCGGAGGTAAAGGTAATACCGAGGTAAACAAATTGCTTAACCCACTGAACGCATTCGCCGTGAATCGTGATTGGTCTCATACGAAAATTGTGGGAGTTTTTCCTACGAAAGCAAATGCACTTTGTTTTACTCAAATTACATTTGAGCTCCACGTTCCGGAGATTAGTAACAAGAGAGTTCATAACTCTCTGAAGTCCACTTCGGTAAAGGCTAAGGCAAATGATATCATCCGCATACGCGATGTAGCAAACAGTTTTGGTGTTCAAAGTCCAAACTTTCCCTAACCCTTTGGCACCTTTTGAGGACATCGTCGAGAACGTTGGTGAAAAGGACAGAAGAAAGCGGGCTTCCCTGTCTCACTCCACGAGCAAACCTGAATGGCTCGGAAACTGTCCCAAGCCATTTAACCCTGACACGCTCTGAAACATACTGAGAGTAGA